>CP125978.1:138223138-138521201 GCA_030063025.1 Avena longiglumis
TTTGCAAGGCTTTTGTTGTGATGTGATATGGCCATGATGTGATTGTGATTATATATGATGTATGCAATGATCCTTATTGTAAGTTGGAAACCGGCGGGAGCCTTATGGTTGTCTTTAAATTTCATTTAACACATGTGTGTCTATTCATCAAAGTAGTTGTAATAGTTGTTGTTGGTGGAGGACAACCATGAAGCGGCGCCATTGACCTTAAAGCCACGTCGGTGATGATGGAGATCATGTTCGTGCTTTGGAGATGGAGATCAAAGGCATAAGAAGAAAGGCCATATAATATCACATATTATGAATTGCATGTGATGTTAATCCTTTTTTTATGCATCCTATATTGATTAGATTGCGACGGTACCATTATAAGATGATCCCTCTCACTAAATATGAAGTATTAAAGTGTTCATCCTTAGTGGGCACCGTTGCTAAGACTCGTCATTTTGAAGCACCACGTGATGATCGGGTGTGATAGATTCTACGTGTGCACACAACGGGTGCAAGCCAGATTTGCACATGAGGATACTAAGGTTAATCGTGATGATCCTATCTTGTACAGACATGGTCTCGGAACACGGAGTACCGAAAGGTAAAGCATGAGTCATATGATTGATATGATGAACATGTTGATTGTTCGCCTTTGAAGCTACATCATCTCTCATCATGATCGGACTTGGTGTAGTGGATTTGGTTCGTGAGATCACTAAAACAATGTGAGGGATGTTGTTTCGAGTGGGATTTCACCTAGTTAATTTAAGTATTAAATATGAACTCAATTTATCATAAACTTAGTATAAACTCTTTGTAAATATGTTGTAGATCATGGCGGCTCCTACCATAAATTTTAATGCGTTCCTAGAGAAATAAACGTTGAAAATAATGGAAGCAACTTCACGGGATGGTTCCGCAAGTTGAGGATTTTACTCAATGTTGGTCAGTTGATCTATGTGCTGGATGCACCGCTGGGTGACCTTCCTGCAGTTGATGCAACTTATGAGGTGAAAAATGTTTTCCTAACTAGGAAGAATCAATACTCCACAGTTCAGTGTGCCATATTTTACAGTTTGCAATCGGACCTTCAGAAGCGCTTTGAGAACTGCGACCCTCATGATATTAGCAATGATCTCAAAATGATATTTGAGACTCACGCGGTCGTGGAAAGCTATGAAGCTTCCGAGAAGTTCTTTAACTGCAAGATAGAAGAGGGCAACTCCATTAGCGATCATTTGCTTAAGATGTCTGGTCATGCGAATAAACTTGCAGATTGGGAATAACGATTCCTAACGCATTGGGTACTCATCGTGTCCTCCAATCACTTCCACCTAGTTACAAGAACTTCTTGATGAACTAAAACATGCAGCGCATGGATAAGTCGTTGCCTGAACTCTTCTCCATGTTGAAGTCTACGGAAGTAGAGATCAAGAAAGAGCACCAAGTGTTGATGGTCAATAAGACCACCAATTTCAATAAGGGCTGCAAGAAAGCTGCCGTGCCTACAAAGAAGCCCAAGGCTGGTCCTAAGCGTGATACTGAGTGCTTTTACTTCATGGGTGAAGGTCACTGGAAGCAAATTTTCCCCAAGTACCTGATATATCTGAAGAACGGCAACATCAATAAGAAAGGTATATTCGATATACATGTTATTGATGTGTATCTTACTAGTAATCATAGTAGTGCTTGGGTATTTTATACTGGTTTGGTTGCTCATATTTGTAACTCGAAACAGGTGCTGCAGAATAAGCGAGACTAGCGAGATACGAGGTGACGATGCACGTTCGAAATGGCTCCATGGTTGAAGTGATCGTTGTCGGCATGCTCCCTCTTCATCTACCATCGGGATTAGTTTTAAGTCTAAATAATTGTTATTTGGTCCTGTGTTAAGCATGAACATTATATCTAGATCCTATTTGTTGCTAGACGATTAATCGTTTAAGTCCGAGAATAATGGTTGTTCGATTTATATGAGTAATATCTTTTATGGTCATGCACCTTTGATAGATGGTCTATTCTTATTGAATCTCGACAATAGTGATACACATGTTCATAATATAAATGCTAAATGAATGAAATTGAATGATAACTCCACAAATATGTGGCACTGCCGCCTTGGTCACATTGGAGTTAAGCGCATGAAGAAACTCCATTACGATGGACTTCTTGAATCACTTGATTTTGAATCACTTGAAAGATGCAAAGCATGTATGATGGGAAAAATGACTAAGACACCATCCTCTAGAATAATTGAGCGAGCGACGGACTTATTGGAGATCATACATACCGATCTGTGAGGTCCAATGAGTGTGGCATCGTGCGGTGGATATCTTTAGGTAAAAGATAACTATCTGGGTCCGATTGGAAAGAAATCGTCGGACCATCCGGGTGTCGCCGATCTCATCTTGTTGAAGTGATCGGTTTTAAAACTGCCCCACCCACCATTACTTATGTATCCCCACTAATTAAGCCTCCCCTAATCTACCTGTTGGGGATATGCCGACCGGGGTATACCCAGCGGGATGTTTCCTACTAGCCCAAGCTGCCAGCGAGTGGGCCTGCAGGACGGCGATTGGATCGAGACTTGACAAGGACCCAGGCGACTGGAAGCTGGAGGCCCAGAAGCATAGCTAGGCCCAGTCGGATTAGGTCAAGAACCCTCTGAATCCTTAACTAATTCGGCTGTAGATCTGTAAACCCCAGTGAGGTGAACCTATATAAACCTCCTTAGGGTACGCATAGAGGACACGTTCCATCATACACCCCAGTGACTCGCCGCCTAGTCGTCGAGCTCGCCCTTGTACTCTCACCATAATACAATCTAAAAGGAGTAGGTATTTACCCTCCCGGGGGCTGAACCTGGGTAAACCCTTGTGTCTCCGCCCTCATCTCAAACCGCAGATGGCTGGCCTCCCATGCCCTTTGTTCTACTACTCGGTGCCAATTGCAGCATCTGTCGTGGCCATTCCTACGATAGTGGCGCCCACCGTGGGGCCTAGCCGGTCAGGCCTGTGTTCTGCGGCGAGATCCAATCTGCACATCAACGAGACGATCGCCACCGGTCGCATGATCGCGATCAGCGAGATCCTCCAGATCTTGGTGAGCAGCTACGTCCCAGCGGCGCGCCCCGTCACGTACAGCGTGATCATGCTGGCCAGCACGATCAGCCTCTTCGTCGGCTTCACCGACGTCATCCTCTCGGAGGACTCGGCTCTCATCCGCGAGTCGCCACCATGCGACCGGCTCTCCGAGAGCCAGGTCCACACCATCCACTGCCTCGCCTTTGAGTACGACTCGGCCAACAACAACATGGTCGAAACCACTGTGGTCGCAGACGACGCGGCCCTCAACGCCTACGCCGACTCGGCGACCCCGGCGTCAGCCGCCGGATCCATCGTCACCGCGTCATCCGCGGGCTCCATCACCCAGGTCTCCAACATGGGAGACTTCAAGGACCCCTCCATTCTTGGGATCTTTGACTTTGACTCCGGGTCAGAGAACTCTGGCGAATTCCACGTCGGATCCGGTCGCAACGTCGCGGCCTACATGGCGAACGGCGCGGACGGCCCGCCAGACCCTTTCTCCACGCCGATCCCGCCGACCGCGACGGCAATGGAGGTCGAAGAACTCCGCCTACGATTGGAGGAGGCGGTCCGCAAAGAACAAGCCAAGGGTGAAATTTTTTGCCTCGAGCAAGTGACGGCGCAAGAACTTCCGCGCTACCACCAGCTCTGCATCAGGTCGCGCCTGAACCCCACCGTTCAGGGCCACGCCCTGAACTTCGATGATGAGAATAACCCGGCCCGCATGGCCGAGCGCGTGATCTACGAGAATGCGCCACCAGGAGGGAGCTCCCGACCACCACCAGGCGCGACAGCCAACGGCGCCCCCCCCCAGCACCACCAGGTCGCATGCCCTCCCCGGGACTAACCAATAATCCTGATCACCTCGCAGGAGCGAGACGCGAATGGCCTCCTGCTGTTCTCCACCCCGATGGACAACGTCATCGCGAGCCACAGTCGACAACATCAACGTGACCAGGGAAGGTGCCCTGCAGATCCAGTACGCCAGGGCTCTACTCTCCAAGGCCGTCGAGCAAAAAAACACGGGATCCGACTCATAGGGTCGCATGTACTCGCATCCGTTAGGTAGCAGGGCAGCCTCGAGCGGCCTCCCAATGGTGGCAAACACCCTGAACTTCCCACCACCCGAGCCCCTGCAGCTCCAACACCGACCCGCACACGCGGCACTCTCCACCAATGACCCGCGACCGGCAAACAATTTCGTCGCTACCAACGGACATGCCAGTCGACGCGCGAACCAACATCATCAACAACCAGATCTAGCGTGCACGCCAGCTCGACGACTTGAGGCATATCCTCACCAACCGCCGCGACGGTGAACCAAGGGGATCGCTAAGCCGAGTCGTACCCCAGTGCTTCGGACCGATGATCCGAGGCGCCCGTCGAACTTAAAGGCGCCGAAGTAGATAGAGAAGTACGACCCCTCATACGACCCTTTCGTGTGGCTGGACACGTACCTCATGGCGATGGGAATCGCCGGCCACACCGACCTGCTTGCCGCCCGCTACCTCCCCCTGATGATGGAGGGAGCGTGCCGGCAATGGATCAACACCCTCCCCGCAGACAGCATAGACTCCTGGGAGGAAATGCGCGACGCCTTCATCAGGCACTTCGAGGGCTCCTACACCCGCGCCACCACCATCGAGGACCTAGAGTGATGCATCTAGGGACCCCGGGAGTTGACCCGCAGCTGGGTCCAACGGTGGCAAGACCTGTGGTACAACGCGGCCAGAATTCACCCGGACACCATGATCCACTGCTTCAAGACCTTGTGCCGCTACGAGCCCTTGGTCGCAAAACTCAAGCGGGTGTACAAAACACACGACAACATACCGGACCTCCTCGAGATCGCCAAGCGGTACACGGAGGAGGACCCAAACCAAGAAACTGATGACGAGTCGGGAGGAAATCGCCGCACGAGCGGCCACGACAACGGGAGACGACCCGAGCTACGCTATAGCAACACTCGCCTCACCAGCAAGCGCCCCGGTGACGGGTGAGTCGACTTTTTCTCCAACACCGGGTATGCCCCACGGGAGCCCAAGAGCTTTCGCCGCGACGGAGGCCAGCGCTACGACGGTGGCAATTACAAGGAGAAGCCAAGGTTCGACCCCACGGCTCTCCTTGACCAACCATGTGTGTTCCACTACATGGAGTGGAAGCCCGCCACACACACGACCGCCGACTGCCACTCCCTGACGGAGATCGAGAATGCACGACACGCAAGGGAAGACCCCGACAACCACCCTCCAAACGGCAGGAAATTCGGCAATGATGCCGGCTCGCTTCATACCTTCACCGGCTTCAACACAAAGCGCGAGAAGAAGGTCATCGCCCGAGCCGTCGCCGTTAATGTGGTGTCCCAGGTCGACATCCCCCAGTTCCTCAATTGGTCCGAGCAACAAATCACCTGGAGCCGCGAAGACCACTCACCACGGATCAAATATCCGGGTCGAGTCGCCCTGGTAGTCAAGCCCAAGGTGGGGGACTACTGGCTTCCCAAGATGCTGATGGATGGCGGCAGCTCCATCAACATCCTGTACCTGGACACATTCTGGCGACTACGGCTCCTGCAATCGATGATCGAGAGAACCTACACCACCTTACATGGCATCGTCCCCGGTCGGAAGGTGTACCCGATCGGCAAGGTGACGTTGCCAGTCACCTTTGGCACACCAGCGAACTTCCGCACCGAGCGGATCGTCTTCGAGCTGGTGCCTTTCAACAGCCCCTACCACTACGTACTAGGGCATCAGGGATTTGCCAAATTCATGGCAGCGCCCCACTACGCGTACAACGTGATGAAGCTCCCCGGGCCGTGCGGCATCATCACTGTCCATGGCGACCCCAACATGGCCGCAGAATGCAAGGCTAAAGGCGCCGAGCTCGCCGACCCTGTAATAGCCGCAGAGGCGAACCATGTGGAGGAGCTCACCAAGTACACGAGCGGGGTCAACAACGACGACCCCACCATACTCAATAAGCCCAACTCGGAGGGCGTCAGCTCCACCGCATTCGAGTCGACGACGCACACTCGCACCGTCGAGCTAGTCCCAGGCGACTCCAGCCAGACGGTGACGATCGGAACGGGCATGAGCCTAGCATAGGAAGGCGCGTTCATTGAGTTCCTACGTGAGAATCGCTGCATCTTTTCATGGAAACCTTCCGACATGCCTGGTGTCCCGAGGGAACTCGCTGGGCACAAACTCAATGCCGACCCCAAAGCGCGACCCGCCAAGCAGTCGCTGTGGCCCTTCAATGAAGAGCGCTGCCGAGCAAACGCCAAGGAGGTGCAACGTCTACTCGCTGCAGGCTTGATTCGGCCAATCAAATACTCCAAGTGGCTGGCAAACCCAGTCCTGGTCGAGAAGAAAAACGGGACCTGGAGAATGTGTATCGACTACACAAACCTCAATAGCGCCTGCCCGAAGGAGCAATTCGTCCTCCCACGGATCGACCAAATTATCGACTCGACTGCGGGTTCAGATTCGCTATGCTTCCTTGACGCCTACTCTGGTTACAACCATATCAAAATGGCAGTCAAGGACGAGGAGAGGACGGCGTTCAGCACGCCATTCGGAGCCTTCTGCTATACCTCCATGACCTACGGCCCCAAGAATGCCGGGGCGACCTACCAGAGGTGCATGCAGGAGTGCCTTGCGAGTCAAATTGGCCACAACATCCACGTCTACATCGATGACATGGTGGTGAAGTCCACTCGACAGGTCGATCTACTCGCCGACCTGGCGGAAACCTTCACAAACCTATGAAGGTACAAGATAAAGCTAAACCAAGGAAAGTGCACCTTTGGTGTACCTACTGGACAGTTGCTGGGGTACGTCGTCTCCAAGCGCGGGATCGAGGCGAACCCTGCCAAGATCAACACGATCGCCCGTCTCGGCAGACCCGAGTGCCTGCGCGACGTCCAGAAGTTGGCCGGGCGAGTGGAGGCTCTCAGTCGCTCCATCCCCCTGCTAGGCGAGAAGGCGATACCCCTCTATCGCCTAATGCGCAAGAACCCCACGTTCCAGTGGGACAAGGAGGTAGATGACACGCTCCACGCTCTCAAGGAGGTGCTACTCGCAGCACCGCTACTCGCCGCCCCCGTCGACAAGGAGCCCATGCTCGTCTACGTCACGGCATCCGAGTGAGTCGTCAACGCCATCATGGTCATCGAATGACCAGAGGAGGGCAAGGAGCGCCCGGTGCAGCGACCTGTATACTACATCAGCGAATTCCTCACCGAGTGGCACCAACGCTACCCGCAGTACCAAAAATTGGTATATGCGGTCTTCAGATCCCAGCGGCGACTGCCGCACTACTTCCAGGAGCACCCAATAATGGTCTTCTCCTCAGCATCGTTGCAGGACATCATTTGCAACCGTGAGGCGACAGGGCGAGTCGCCAAGTGGTCCATCGAGGTCAGAGTCCAGAACATCAAGTACGAGACACGCAAGGCGATCAAGTCGCAGGCTCTCGCAGACTTTCTCGCCGACTGGGAGGAGGCCCAGCAGCCAGAGAAACTGCCGTACCTCCATTACTGGTCCCTACACTTCGACGGTTCCAAGAATGCAGATGGTGCAGGGGCAGGGATCGTCCTCACATCTCCAAAGGCCGACAAGTTACGCTACGTCCTCTACCTTGACTACACCCCCTGCACCAACAACATGGCCGAGTATGAGGCGCTGCTCCACGATATGCGAGCAGCAAAGGAGATGAACATCAACCGTCTGCGTTGCTAAGGCGACTCCGACCTCGTCCCTGGGCAAGTTGTCGACACTTGCGATGTAGTCTCCCCCACCATGGAAGCATACCGCCAAGCAGTGGACTAGCTAGGAGGCCACTTCACGGGCTACTCCGTCGAGTGGATCGACCGGCGGAAGAACGAGGAGGCCGACGCACTCTCTCGCATCGGCTCGGCTCGACTCGCGCCGCCCGCTGGCGTCTTCCTCAACACCATCACCAAGCCTTCCGTCTCGCCCCCAAGGGAGATCGACATCGGAATTCCGCTGCAACCGGACGCGGCCCTGGTCGCAATGATCGCCGAGCCAAGCGACTGGACCGCGCCATACGTCTCCTACCTCGAGGGAGGCACCCTACCTGTAACATCCCAAAAATACTAAAGTTGGATCATCAAACTCTAATCATCAAATTTAGGGTTAACAAAAAACTTTGCTAAATAAAAAAACATGAAAGCATGCATGTGGGTATGCATTTCATTTTGAATTCTTTTGAACCAACTTGTTTGTGTGTTCCTTTGCTTGTAAATGGATGCTTAGGTGAAATAAACATCATCTAAACAATTCCCAAACTTTTCTCAAAGACAAGTAAATCAAAACAAATAAAATAAGGGAATGGTCATTTTGACCAATTTAACTCCCATGCCTACTTTGGCTGTCTCAAACTTTCAGAACTTAACAGAAACTTTTCTGGATCTTTGCACCCCTAGATTGTACTCATAACAAAGTATAAAGGCCCACTTTGTGATCATCCAGAAACATTCAAATGCATAGTTTAAAGGACAGTTCAAAATTGAATCTTCATCACATGGGAAGATCCCACTTTTTCAAAAACCACTCAAACAAGCTCAACTTTCAAAACCCAGGCATCTGCAGACTCACCAGCACCAACCTAGCACACCCACTAAAAATCTTTTCAATATTCAAAACTTGAATTCTTGCGGCCATTTCATCAAACACATTGCAGACACAAATCATCAAAATCTTAAACACTATTGTGAGCAGTGATTGAAGCCTAACTTGTTCCCTCTCTAGCTCACAACCATCTCAGTAGATCACCTAGCAAGATAAACCAAGCACTAGACTCACTGTAAGCTGGGCAATGACATCAATGGTGAACAGACGAAGCTCACCATGGCACCTTAGTGGAGACAGCAAGCTAGGAGGAGATTTAGCCGTGCCAACCTTGTCTGGGAGGCAGCCCAGCGTCCACTGCCACTCCCTGTCCCAGCCACGAGTGTTGTCAAAGCCTGGACCACACGCACAGACCACGCCCAGCGCGCCAGCAACCATGCCGAGCATGCGCCAAAGCGCCACACTCGACCGACGTCCACAGACCGCGCGCCGCCCTCGCCGCTTGCATACATGGTCGCCACCGACCCAGGAGACCGCCAGACATCACCGTTCACCGCCCCATGACGCACAGCCACCGCTCGCCGTCGAAGACGCCGCCTCTGCCGTGCAGAGCATCGCGTGTTCCAGACCAAACCGCACCGCCCCTACTCGCGCATTAAAGACGTAGAGCATCGCCAGGAGACCACCAAGCAATCTCCACCGCCGGCCATGCCTCTAGCCGCCCGTAGCCATGTCGCCACCGTCGCCTGCCCATCCCGTTCGGTCTTATCGTCGCGACTATAAATAGAAGCCACCCCCAGCCGAATTGAGCACACCATCTCACTCCCCTCTCCTCACTGATCGTGCCACCCCGTTCCCGGAGCAAGGCGAGCAGCACTTCGCCGGAATTTCACCGGAGACTGCCGCTGCTGGAGAAGAAGGGGGCCAGCGATTAGAGCCGCCCCAGGAGAAACTTCCGGTACCAGGAGGTTCGCCATCATCGACTTCGTCGTTCGCCCGCCTCGCCGACCCTTGCCTGAACCCCGGTGAGCCCCCAATGACCCCCACTGGCCGCGCTAGGTTTCTGTCTCGCCGGCGTTGCCCAACGTCGACGATGACCCTCAGTCGTTGGATTAGAAACAGATCGAACGCACCACATCGCCCCATACCGCTTCGCACCCCCTCGTCTCACGGACGCATGGCGACAGCCACTTAGCCCGCGTAAGCGCTATGCTTAGCAGGCCGGCCCAGTATCACTTCCCGCGCAGCCCAGTTATTTGAATTTAACCTTTTCCATTTTATTTCGAACACACTTCTGTACCCAGTTTCGAAAATCAACCCAGGTCGATTCAGTAAACCAAATTGAATGAAACCAATTTTGTTAGAAAGGACTAGGAATGCTGAATCCAAGCCCGTTGAATTCAGGTCAATTGGATCCGTAGATCATCCTTGGTAAAAATAACAAGGCAGAAGCTTTTCTGCATTCAAACATTTTTCAAATTAAAACCATAATAGCTTTTGAGTTGATTCCAACTCTCAAAAATCACATTTAGCCATACCTTTCAGAATATATAAAAATATATAGGTTTACTTACAAAAATAATGTTCAAGTAATAAAAGAATGCTATATAAGCATTTCTAGTCACTTTATTTAATTATAATAAAAGGGTAAAACCTTTTTAAATTGTGACACCACTTTAAATCACATTCCCATGGACTAAAATATGTGGTGATGACATGTGTCAACATGATCCCATGTTTGGTTTGGAGAATATTAAATCTTAAGTAATTTTTCAATGAGTAGAAATTACTTTTCTAAAAATAAAAGGAATTAAACCAAGATTTAATCTTGTAATGTTAGTGATGATGCTAGATCATCTATAGGACCCTTTGTGTGATGTTTGTGAGTAGTTAAGTATTGTTTGGTGATTGTGCACCTCGTATTTATTCATAGACGCTAGTACCAACCAAGGATACGAGGAGGAAGGAGGATTCTACGAAGAAGAAGCCGAGGAGAACTTCAACCACTGCTCTGCACAAGGCAAGCCTTACTAATCAAGTTGACCTGTGCAAGATAACACTTGCAATTTATCAAGCTTATACTGATACTGTGAAAGCCAATACTTGCATGTCACCATGCCAACTATATGCCTTAAGCATAGATGATCCTACCCACTTGATAAACCAATCCTAGTTTTTACTTACAAGCTTATTACTTTATTTCTTTATCAAAGATATTACTTAGAGTTCACTTCAGTGAATTGTAGATACTAGAAAGACATTTGAAGGTTGCATAAAGAGCATAAAATTTGGCCTAAGCTAGATAATCTTGATGTCATTCTAAGGCATGAGATTGAACTTAGTTGAAACTCCACTAGTTTACCACCCCTCATTAGTACTTACCCCCACTTGTAGATGCTAGTGCTAAGCATAAAACTTGATCAACTTTAGATGGGAATACTTGGTAAAAATGGTTATGAAAACCTTGGAATGATGGATCATTCTATTGAAATGTTTTGGACATGTGTTTCCGAAAACACCAGATGATTTTGGTGATGAAAAAGTTGAGTCATGATCCTTAGACCTTTATAAAACTGATGGTTGTCTGGATGCGATACCAATCCAATTTTTACCGTACAACCACAATACCCGAAGATTGGGTAGGGCTTGACTGGAAACTTATATACCGTAGTATTAGTTCCCTCACGGCCAAGGTCTGAGCTGAGGCTACCTTGTGAAGATTGTCCACCTGTGCAGTACCCAAGATGAGAGTTGGTCATGGTTGGCAGGCCAAACTCACACGAGAGGTGCTTATACTAGGGCGTGTAACTGAAAGGTTAGGATTGATTATCCGCATACTGAGTATGGTGAAGTCAGGATTTTTTCCTGACGGATGTATCGAATGTTGTGGTGAAAGTGTACAATCTCTGCAGAGTGTCAAACTATTCGAATAGACGCGTCCGCGGTTATGGACATTTGGAGTGGCCATACTGTTCCCCCGTTAGACTTTTTAAAATGATTTGTGAAAGGAAGTGAGACTTTGTCTTGACCACAACAGAGTTGTGACATGAGTTACAAGATCCCATTTAGGTGTTATAAAATTGTGACTAGATTCTCTTATTTCTGAACTTAGTAGAGGTAAATCTGGCTTCTTGCAAAACAAACCTAGAGCCTAGTGTCCTATTATCAAAAACCCCTTCCACTTGTTAGTATGAGTTTGCGAGTACTTAAAGAGTACTCATGGCTTTGTCCCTGGATATTCCCGTGGCCAGACTATGAAGAGGAGTACCTGGAGGATGGACCCCAGGAAGGTTATGACAACTAGGATCATCTCCCATCGTCAGCATTGCCTGTGACCTCAAGATGGAGTCGCCTACGCTACCGTTATTATTACGTATTCCGCTGCTTGAAGTTGTATTAAGAACTGGATCATGAGATCCCTATTCGTGTAAGAACTTATGTATGGTTTGTAATGGATGATGTACTATGGTATCCAATTCTGTTATGTCTCGCAAAAATGGTAACCCTGGGATTGCGATGTATGGCATAACAGGCATCTGGGATTAAAAATCCGGGTGTTGACACTACCCGCTGACGAAACGGAGGCCCGGATGATAGCAAAGTCGCTGCAAATCCTTCGTCATCATCTACGGCGAGCTCCACAAGCGCAGCGTGACCTGCATGTTTCAACGCTGCGTCCAACCCGCCGAAGGACGCAAGATCCTCCAGGACATCAACACTGGCGACTACGGGCACCACGCTGGCGCCCGCTCCCTAGTCGCCAAGGACATGCGACATGGATTTTACTGGCTCACCGCACACGCCGATGCGGTCGACATCATCAACGCTGCGTTGGGTTCCAGAAGTACGCCAACCAGACTCACTTGTCGAGCTCGGCGCTCAAGCCCATCCCCATCACCTGGCCATTCGTCATGTGGGGCATGGACATGGTAGGCCCCTTCAAGAAGGCCCCCTCTAGCTTCACCCACCTCTTGGTCGCAGTCGACAAATTCAGAAAGTGGGTGGAGGCCAAGCTAGTCTGCAAGTGCGACGGGAATACCGCCACAAAGTTCCTACGCGAGCTCATCTATCGCTATGGGTTCCCGCACAACATCATCACGGACAACTGCACCAACTTCGCCAAAGGAACCATGGCTGAATTCTGTGAGGAGCACAACATACGAATCGACCTCGCCTCAGTCGCCCACCCAGAGTCCAATGGGTAGGTGGAACGCGCCAACCAGAGCATCCTCCACGGCCTGAAGCCATGACTGCAAGTTCCACTCAAGCGAACTCCTGGGTGCTGGGTCGAAGAGCTCCCCTCCACCATCTAGGTATCCGCACCCCCGTCAACAGGTCGACGGGATTCACCCCCTTCTTCATGGTGTACGGTGTCGAGGTCGTCATGCCAACCGACCTCGAGCACGACTCGCCTCGGGTGGTCAACTACGCGGAGGCTGACAACAAGCTCGCACGCCAAGACGGAGTCGACCAGCTCGATGAAGCACGCGACCTAGATCGCTCCCGCACCTCCATCTACTAGAAAGGGCTCCACCGCTACCACAGACGGCGAGTACGGACCCGCACCTTCCAGGAAGGCGACCTGGTACTACGTCTGATTTAGGACAAGAAGGGCATGCACAAGCTCCCCCCCCTTGGGAGGGACCATTCGCCATCGGGCAAGTCCTAGGCAACGACGCCTACTACCTCATCGACGTCCGAGGCGACAGAAAGCTCGACGTCAAGCGGTTGTGGAATGTAAACCTCCTACGGAAGTTCTACTCCTAGAACTCCAGACATGTACTTCCTACCCGCTATGAAATAAAGAAGATCAATTCGCACAACTTGTGTCCACTCTCCATACCTTGTGCCACTCACACTCGTAATAACAGCGCTATGCTAATCGTGGAAGTCAACCCTTGGTGACGCGACCGGCACGGCCAAGTAGTGCGATACGAGGGCACCGAAAAAACTTGGGCCTCGTATCGTCCATGAAAAAATCCAACCCGGAGCCCCATCGGAGTCGCCTCGCTCGACTGGATTTCTGATCCAAGACAATTACATTCGCTTCCGACAGCGACCCAGTCCTCCACATCCTTGGTGCAGCGACTCAAAC
The DNA here is from genome assembly GCA_030063025.1 of Avena longiglumis. NCBI lineage: Eukaryota > Viridiplantae > Streptophyta > Magnoliopsida > Poales > Poaceae > Avena > Avena longiglumis. The sequence goes on from CP125978.1 coordinate 138,236,905, forward strand.
GGCAAAGTACCGTGCTCGGGGACTGACGCTAGTCCAAACTGGAGCGACCAGGGAAAAACGCCAAGTATGAGAGTGCGTCCTGGAATCGCCACGCGACTGGTCCTATGGATCAGGTGGAGTGACGCGCCTAATACAACGCGCCCCGTCCTCACCTACCTCGGGCATGCAAATCGAACCGCCAAATACCACGCTTGGGGACTCAGCCACCCGACCCCGTTCACGCCCGGGAAAACGGCTAAGTACAGAGCACCCCTTGGAGTCGCCATGCGACTGGCTTTCCAAGCCATGGAGAGTTGACCTTAACATACTAACAGTTCAAACAACACACGTAAAAACGAGGTCAACCCCATAAAATGGCGGACGCGCTCGGGGACTCACACAACCAACAACCAAATCGAAAAACATTTGCAAAAGAATCTTTGCATTCCTTCAAGCAGCACAACTTGTATGCTTACAAGGGCAGTTACATATTTATTCTAATTAACGCCGATCGGGAAACTATTCTACTCCGTAGGCTTCGATGACGAGGCTCCACCACTCCTGCGACGGCGGATAAAAGGAACCCACGGGTTTGACGGGTACGTCGTGTGTTCACCCGCCATAGCCGCTCAGAATCGTTGCTCCACCTTGAAGTCGCGGTGCGCCGGTTCGGGGTCATTCGGGGGAACGACCGTTTCCTGGTAAGGTATGAGGTCGCCCATCGCCCACACCCGGTCAGCGTACACCGCAGCCCGCTCGGTTTGCTTCAGCACTTCGGCGATCTCGACTGCACCCATCGACGAAGGGTACCCGCTTGTGACGTCCTCAAGGTCGAAGTCGTTACGAAAGTGCGCGAGCCCAAGGCTCAGCGCAGTCGCTGCACCACGACGAAAGGCCGACCGCGTCATGAATTCAACCATAGCCGGGGCCTTCTCCAAGTAGCGCTAGACCTCGAGGAGGTCACTGGGGATCACCTCCGTGGGCGACATTTCCTACAGGTACGCCCGAATGCAGGTCGCTGACAACGCGGCAGAATCAACCAGAGTGGTGACGCATTGCCGCGCGTCATACGACTGCGCCTCTTCGGCATTATCAGTAATCATGTGTGCAACATACAAGCAAATAATGAGGGAAGATCCAGCAAAATAACATGACTCGCATGCTCGGGGACTCGCCAAAGAAAAACTCACCAATCAACGGGCGACAACACTCCGTGATGAAGTCCTGGAGACCGGAGAGGTCATCCTGCAGTCCGGCGACAAGCGCATCTGACATCTTCCGCTCCTTAGCAGCAGAAGCGATGGCTGGCTTGGCCCTCCCATCCACCGAGGTCGCCTCCGCCTTCGCCTCCTTGAGCTCCCGCTCCAGGTCGGCGATTCACTTCTCCGCGGCGCTCAAGGACGAATGCACAGCCGTCAGTTCACTCGCCGAAACCAGGCCCTAACGAGCTTTCTCCACCGCAGCTGCGCTATCCTCTACATCAACAAAACCATGAATACGAGAAGAACCAGGTTTATGACCAGCATCAAGCACGACAGCCACTCACCCACAGTTGCTCCAGTTGCTCGTTCGTTTTGCGGACAACGAGGAGCTCCCTCTCCACACGCTCCCTGGTGGCAAGCCACTCCGCCGACTCACGCTGCAAGCCCTGCGCAATCATGGAAGCATCAGCAACGAAAATCCTAAGTGCCTAGCCGCTGAAATTCAGCGACTAGCCACTCGGGGACTGGACAGAGAAAAAATACTAAGTGCCTAGCCGCTGAAATCAGAGACTAGCCACTCGGGGACTGGACAGCGAAAACTCCTAAGTACCTAGCCGCTGAAATCCAGCAACTAGACACTCGGGCACTAGACTCCCAAAAACAATAAGAATACGACCACTGAAATTCAGTGGCCCGATCCTCGGGGACTGGACATACCTGGATGGCGGCACCTAGCATGCCGTGAAGCTCCAGTGCATCCACCGATGGGAGCACGAACGAAGTACGCCCGCGACGCTGCTCGACCTCCGTGCTGACGACCTCAGGCGACTGGCTCGATGGCATCGATGCACTCGTCGCGGAGGCCCTTGCTACAAAGTGAGGGAACGTTGCCACAGTGGCTCCCGCACCACTCGAAGGAGGCATGTTGCCCCAACCGAGGCCACGGGATCCGCCCACCGCGACTCCGTGTCCACCTTGGCCTTCGGGGCCGCATCCACTCCAATCGGAGCCTCGTTCGGGGCGATCGCCGGCTCGTCCAAAATCATGACGACCTCGTCTCCCTTTGCCTTCTTTGCACCTTCAACAGGCGCCTCGGCCTCGTTGCCCTTCCTCTTCTTCGAAGGGTCGACTAGTGCTTCTGTGGCACCCAATGGGACCTTGGCCACCAAAGGGTGCCCTATTTTCTTCACACCAGTCTTGCAGAACGACGCTGTCAGAAAATTCGTCCGTCGGACATTAATCAAGCAGACAAACTAAAGTATTAAGAAACACTCACTTGGGGACTGGGATAAAACATGGCGCTTTGTGGTGTAAGGTGCGACACTGGCCTTCGCGTCAAGATACTCCGCCTCGGCGATCTTCTTAAAGGCCGAGGTGTAGTCGTTGAGCCTCCATTCGCCGCAGACTTAGTTGGGTCGCCCCACCGTATACATGTAGTGGGCGCGACTGGCCAGAGGCACTAGTCGCTGCCCGAACCAGCAATTGTACAAATTGATGGTTTGGAGGCCCTTCTTCTTCAAGTTACGGATCGTCTGCAACATCTCGTCAACGACCATCCGTTGGTCCAACGGGAGCTTGGTGACCTGGAGCCGACGCGGCTCGGGGCGGTCGGCGGAGTACATTGGAAGCTCCACCTCGTCAGCCGGTGGTGACTCGGTGACATAGAACCAACTCTTCTTCCATTCATTTGCCGCCTTCTTCGGCAGCATCAGATCAAAAAAGGACGCCTTCGACTTCAGCTGAAAGGTCAGGCCGCCCACGGCCAACATCGCGCCGCCTTCCTATTTGCGGCCGATCCTCCCATGGAACAGATCTTGCCATAGTGGGGAATACGGTCGGCAAACCAGGTAGCATTCGCAAAAACGCCACGAAGATGGCGATTTGCTCGATGCTGTAAGGCCCTAGGTCCGATGCTTGGATGTTGTAGTAGGCGCAGAAGCGACAGAAGAAGAGGGAAGTGGGGAATCCGAGACCTCGTTCCAGGTGACTAGTGAAGTAGATGAACTCTCCCTCATGTGGATCGAGGATCACTTCTCCGGCCACGGGTATGCGCCATCTCCCGGCGCGGAGGATCCCCGCCTCCTCGAACGATTTCAGCAGCACTTTCGTGCACTTGGATCTGCCCCATGGCTTCGTTGGAGGCGCCATCGATTGGAGGATTTAGGGCTATGAGTCGCTCTGGTCGCTGCGCGGAATGGAGGATTGGAGTGCGCTAGATCGGAGGAAGTGTGGGAAATGCTTGTCCCTCACCCGTCACTCTCCTTATATAGCAGATGTTACCCGCCATCTTTGGGGAGCCGTTACCACGCGGTAATTACGCCAATATTACCGTTGGATTACCCAACGGCTAGTTTGACCAGCGCTGACGGTCCAACTTCTTCTACTTGACTCGCTGTCTTCAGCGACTTGACGATTCGCTGACCTGATCAGCATAACAGTGATTCGACTACTCGCCGACCCATTCGCCAAGCTGCGATTCGACTGGTCTCCGTTATTGCGACTAAAATGACTAGTTCTCTCTTTTATTCAGGGAGTCCACCGCCGATTCGACTGGGCGTCCGAATTGGACCCGCATACTCCAACTGCCAATAAACACCTGCGAGGAATCAACAACGGCCTCGGGGACTACTGATGGGGATATGCCAACCGGGGTATACCCAGCAGGACGTTTCCTACTGGCCCAAGCTGCCAGCGAGTGGGCCTGCAGGACGGCGATTGGATTGAGACTTAACAAGGACCTAGACGACTAGAAGCTGGAGGCCTAGAAGCGTAGCTAGGCCCAGTCAGATTAGGTCAAGAACCCTCTGAATCCTTAACTAATTCGGTTGTAGATCTGTAAACCCTAGCGAGGTGAACCTATATAAACCTCCTTAGCGTAGGCATAGAGGACACGTTCCATCATACACCCCAGCAACTCGCCGCCTAGTAGTCGAGCTCGCCCTTGTACTCTCACCATAATACAATCTAGCAGGAGTAGGTCTTTAACCTCTAGGGGGCGAACCTGGGTAAACCCTTGTGTCTCCTCCCTCATCTTGCACCGCAGATGGCTGGCCTCCCTTGCCCTTCGTGCTACTACTCGCTGTCGATTGCAGCATCTGTCATGGACATTCCCATGACACTACCGCTCCCGCCCCCTCCACCATCTGCATCACACGACCCCCTCCATGGCTACCGCCACCTCCACATCCTCCACTGTCGAGGCGCACAGCACGGTCTTGCGAGCGAGGATGCACCACCGTCCACGGCCCCGACGACCCAACGTAGGTGCATAACTGAGCGCGCTCATTGGCATTAGCTGTGGATCGCGCCTCTCCATAAGGCACTCAAGTCCGCACTCACGAACTACCATTTTGCCGTGGCTTTCGGCCATGGCGACGCCGCTGTGGCCCTCAAGTCCCTTGACACACTCATCTGATTACAGTCCTACACCTCCACCCTCCCATATCGGTGTGCCGGCAGGCATGACGCTCCTCCGTGGGGACACGTCGTCAGGGCAGAACTGATGGACGGCCGTTAGTAGTAGATGACAGAGGCAGCTTAGCCAGGATGACAAGTCCTCAATTTGGCCGAAGCAGCGGGTCATTGGCTTTCTTCTACCTCTCGTGGGAGATCTCTTTGACCCTCCAACGACAACACAGTTCAGGAAGAAGGTAAAAGGAATTGAACTATGTCCTAATGTGCCATTTTCCTACATTTCAAACAGTTGTGAAATCAATTTCCTTATATAGGAAGCACGACCACCATCCCTAATAAGCACCACTGCCATCTAAATGAAGCACAACCATAAAGGAATCATGGTCAAAATTGGCCACTGCATCTGAAGAAGAATAGCAAGAACACATAAGTAAGCTCGGCCATCAATGAAAAGTAGCATGAAAACCGTATGAAGAAAGACACACGCCCCGATCAGAATGAAACATGACTACCATCATAGGAAGCATATCGTCACCATCACCCATGGTGTTTGCATTATGACTAGATCGGAGAAAATCGAGACCTCCATGCCATTTTTTTGTTGTATGGAATTAAAGGCAGAGAGTAGGAAGCAAGTAGCATGACTAATGGAATTTTTTTGGCACTAACAGTCTTCTAAAAGATGTGATTTATCGTGGGCGGCATAGAAGCACGGTGCTGGTGCAGGAAGAACGTAAACTTTGTCATGACTAAAACATGTAATTCCAAATTAATATATTTTTTCTATGGAAGCAAATCTCCATTTATAGGAGCAAATATTTATTTCTTCAGAAGCACATCTTTGTTCATTTGAAACATGTATGATTATGACAATGAAAGTAATTTTGTTATCGCTGGAAAATATATTCATATTATGGTGGAATCACAGGTTTGGTCGATGGAAGCGGTACTATGATGCTTTTGAAATATTATTTTGTTGCCTTCACCATGGAAGCACAATTCTGTTTGTTGCATTAGAACCTGATTTGTTTGATCTAATAGAGAAATCCTTATATCACCAAAGCACCTTTCGATCACATGGGAAGCAAACTCTATTAGAATTAGCAACAAATTTGATTTCATAAGAGTAATTAATCTATTCAAAATCCCAAAATAGTTTCCTAAAACTCAGAACAAATTGGGAGTAATTACTAATAAATTTTACTTAATTAGTGTTAGCAAGATTGGGTGAATTTTGGGGAGTAGCTTTAGGAAGCAGATCCCATGAATTAGTAACCCATGCACACGCTTCAGTGGGTCATGATCGCACGGTTTAGACCAAAAGGATCCTAAGGTTCTAGTGTGGTCTCATAGGAAGCTTGAAATCGGCTTCTAATTCCTAGCGCTTCCCATATCTTTATGTTCTTACTTTCATGGATGACTTTCGTAGATATGGGTATATCTACTTTATGAAACATAAGTCTGAAACTTTCGAGAAGTTTAAGGAATTCCAAAGTGAAGTAGAAAATCAATGTAACAAGAACATCAAGTTTCTGAAATCTTATCGTGGAGGTGAGTATCTAAGTTACGAGTTTGGCATGCATTTGAAGAAATGCGGAATACTTTCACAATTAGCGTAATGGTGTGTCCAAACATCGTAATACTCTCTTAGATATGGTTCGTTATATGATGTCTCTTATAGATTTACCGTTATCATTTTTGGGTTATGCATTAGAAACAGCCGCATTCACTTTAAATAAGTCTCCATCTAAATCCGTTGAAATGACACCGTATGAATTGTAGTTTGGGAAGAAACCTAAGTTGTCGTTCCTTAAAGTTTGGGGTTGCGAAGCTGATGTAAAGAAGTTACAGCCCGACAAGCTTGAACCCAAGGCAGAAAAATGCGTCTTCATAGGATACCCTGAAGAAACAATTGGGTATACCTTTTATCATAGATCCAAAGGAAAAGTTTTCATTGCCAAGAATGGATCCTTTCTTGAGAAGGAGTTTCTGTCGAAAGAAGTGACTGGAAGGAAAGTAGAACTCGACGAGGTTTTTGAACCTTCTCTCGGTTTTGAAAGTAGCACAGCGCCGAAAGATGTTCTTGTGCTGTATGCACCAATAAGAGATGAAGCTAATGATAATGATCATGAAAGTTCGAACGAAGTTACTACAAAACCTCACAGGTCCACGAGGGTTCGTACCACTCCAGATTGGTATGATCCTATTATGAATTTCATGTTGGTGGACAACACCAACGACCCTACAACGTATGAGGAAGCAATGATGAGCCCAGATTCCAACAAATGGCATGAATCCATGAAATCCGAGATTGGATCCATGTACGAAAACCAAGTGTGGACTTTGGTGGACTTACCGGATGGCCACAAGGCTGTCGATAACAAATGAATTTTCAAGGAGAAAACAGATGTTGAAGGTAATGTAACCATCTATAAATCTCGAGTTGTCACAAAATGGTTCTAAAAAATTCAAGGAGTTGACAACGATGAGACCTTCTCACCGGTAGCAAAGCTAAAGTCTATGAGGATTTTGTTAGCAATCGCTGCATATTATGATTATGTGATATGGCAGATGGATGTCAAAACGGCATTCCTCAATGGTGACATTGAAGAAGAGTTGTATATGGTACAGGTTTTGTCGATCCTAAATATGCTAACAAGGTATGCAAACTTCAACGGTCCATTTATGGATTGAAGAAAGCATCCCAGAGGTGGAATCAACGTTTTGATAAGGTGGTCAAAAGCTTTGGATTTATACAAACTTATGGAGAAGCTTGTATTTACAAGAAAGTGAGTGGGAGCTCTGTAGCATTCCTAGTACTATATGTAGATGACATATTATTGATTGGAAATGATATAGAACTTCTTAAAAGTGTCAAAGACTATTTGAATAATTGTTTTTCAATGAAGGATCTTGGCGAAGCGGCATACATTTTAGGCATCAATATTTATAGAGATGGATCAAGACGCTTAATAGCGCATTCACAAAGTACATATTTGGACAAGGTTCTAAAGAAGTTTGGAATGGAAGAAAGCAAGAAAGGGTTCTTGCCCATGTTGCCTACTACAACCTTGAGTAAAACTCAAGGTCCAACTACGATAGAAGATAGAGAGAGGATGAGCAAAACTCCATATGCCTCGTCCATAGGTTCTATCATGTATGCCATGCTATGTACAAGACCAGATATTGCATATGTTGTTAGTTTGACTAGCAGATATCAAAGTGATCTAGGAGTAGATCACTAGATAGTGGTCAAAAATATCCTAAAGTACTTGAGAAGGACTAAGGATATGGTTCTTTCTTGTGGAGGTGACAAAGATATCTTTGTAAATGGTTACACCGATGCTAGTGAGAACACCGATCTAGGTGACTCTAAGTTGCAATCTGGATATGTATTTACTTTCAATGGTGCGGAAGTGAGCTGAAGGAGTGCTAAGCAAAGCGTTGTGGCTAGACCTTCAACTGAATCGGAATACATAGCTGCTTCGGAGTCTTCACAAGAGGCGATATGGATGAAGGATTTCATTATGGAGCTTGTGTGATTCCTAGTGTGTTGGACCTGATGGCCATCTACTATGACAACATGGGTGCCATAGCCAATGCACAGGAGCCAAGGTCACATAAGAAGCTGAAGCATATCAAGCTACGTTTTCATGTTATTCATGAGCATGTCTGATGTCTACGCACTTCTATTGTTGTAGACAGTTGTTGGGCCTCCAAGTGAAGAGGTTTGTAGAAGAGTAGAAAGTTTCCCTTAAGTGGATTACCCAAAGTTTATCGAACTCAGGGAGGAAGTGGTCAAAGGTATCCCTCTCAAGCAACCCTGTAATCAAGATACAAGAAGTCTCTTGTGTCCCCAACACACCCAATACACTTGTCAGGTATATAGGTGCACAAGTTCGGCAAAGATATAGTAAAATACAAGTGGTAACGGTGCTAGAAAATAGCTTGACAGTGAGGTAAGGAAAAATTACCAAAACGATGGAAGCAAGCAAACATGTAACAGATCTAGATGCACACGGTGTTTCAATGTTTAGAAACAAGGCCTATGGATCATACTTTCACTAGTGAACACTCTCTCGTATAAATATCTTCTCTTTATGATACTACTCTTAACTACTCTCCGGTTGGACACTCTAATCCATGGTAGGGCTATAACAGCACACCTCAAAGTCTGCCTTTCCCAATCTAGATAACCCCACATTGTCACCTTGAGCGCTAGAGGTTCCAAAAAACACCACAATTCCATAAAGACAACCAACTCAAAATATACTCATGATAAATATATATGTAACCTAGCTTAAGTGCCACACACTGAGTGCACACTGTCACTTTCACACACGTGGGGAAAAGCAAAGATCTATTAAAGCATGATGAGTATTTATGTAGACTCTAGCCTAAGTGCCACCATGGCGTGCATGCTGTCACTTTCACACACATGGGGAGAGCAGAGATCTATTAAATCACTTGAGTAGCAAGGTAGATCTACTTGATTACAAAGCTCATGATCACAATATGACCATGCATAGAGAGAGAGAGAGAGAGAGAGAGAGAGAGAGATGAACACATATCTACCGGTAGAGCCCTTAGCCTCGAGGAAGAACTACTCCCTCCTCATCATGGGAATCAACAACGATGATGAAGATGGCGATGGACATTGATGGAGATGGCTTCGAGGGCACTTCCCCGTCCCGGCAGGGTGCCGGAATAGAGACTTTCTATCCCCTGAATCCCCCTCTGGTGGCGGCGGCGCTGTGGAACTTTTCGTGGCTTGCTGGTCTATTCCTTAGGGTTTGTGAATCGGGGGCTTCTTATAGGCGAATGAGGTAAGGTCAGTGGAGGGCCAGGGGGCCCAGACCCCCTATGGGTGCGGCCAGGGTGGGACCCGCTCCCACCTAGGCTATGGCCACCCTGGTATCCTCCTCCGTCTCGTCTTCGATTTTCTGTATCGTTCAGGCAAAAATATGAACTTTGGATTTTGTCCCGTCCAATTCCGAGAACATTCATTTTTTAGCTTTCTGAAACCAAAAACAGCAGAAAAAAGGCAACTGGCACTGTGGCATCTTATCAATAGGTTAGTTCCAGAAAGTGTATAAAAATACCTCAAAGTGTAGACAAAACATAGCAAAGTAGATACAAAACAAGCATGGAACATAAAAAATTATAGATATGTTTCCGACGATCAATGCCCATGATGGTGACATAAATATTTGCAAAGTACACACAAATCTGAATGTGGCGTTGACTAAACCTCTCCCTAGGGCAAAACATGACCAACACCATAACGCCATGGGTGTTAGGTACATCGCAATGTAATCTAGATTACTGACTCTAGCGCAAGTGGGAGACTGTTGTAGATATTCCCAAATCCCAAGAGGCAATAATAAAATGGTTATTATTGTATATTTGTGTTTATGATAAATGTTTACATCCCATGCTATAATTGTATTAACCAGAAACATTAATACTTGTGTGTTTTGTAAACATAAAAGAGTCACTGGTAAGCCTCTTATTGAACTAGCTTGTTGATTAATAGATGATCATGGTTTCCTGATCATGGACATTAGATGTTATTAATAACAAGATCATGTCATTAGGATAATGATATGACACTCCTATAGTTAGCGTAGCGTAAGATCAAGTCATTTAGATTGCGTTTGCTACAAACTTTCAAATACATAGTAACTTAATCCTTCGACCATGAGATCATGTTAATCACCATCACTGGATGGATGCTTTGATGACATAAAACACCACTTCCTAACTGGGTGGTTATAAAGGTGGCATTAGGTATTCTAAAAGTATGTATCGAGGCACATGGATCAAGAGTGGGATTTGTCCATCTATATGACGGATAGATATACTCTAGGCCCTCTCAGTGGAATATCATCCAATTGGCTTGCAAGCATGTGACTAGGTCGTAAGGGATGTCATATCACGGAACGAGTAAAGATTACTTATCAGTAATGAGGTTGAACTAGGTATAGAGATACCGACGATCAAACCTCGGATAAGTAAAGTATCGCGAGACAAAGGGAATCGATATCATATGTAAATGGTTCATTTGATCATGAAGTCATCATAGAAATGTGTGGGAGCCATTCTGGATTTCCAGATCGCACTAATGGTTATTGATCGGAGAGGTGTCTCGATCATGTCTGCATAGTTCAAGAACCATAGGGAGACACACTTAAGGATTCGATGTTGATTAGTAGATGTGGAATATGAGTTGGAGACCAAATGTTGTTCGGAGTCTCAGATTGGATCTAGGACATCACGAGGAGATCCGGAATGGTCTGGAGAATGAGATTGATATAAGGAAAGTCAAATTCCAGGGTTCATAAATGTTTTCGATGTTTTGACTAGAAGGTTCTGGAAGGTCCACCACCCCGGAGTGGGGCAAATGGGATGCGCCATGTGGGCTGGAGGCATCAAGCCCTGGGTCAAGTCGGCCAAGACTAGGAAGATAGATAAAAACTCTGAGGAAGGAAAGGAAACCCTGAGGGAAAATGTTTTCCTTTCCCTCTCCTTGTCTCCGACCATGAGGAGTTGGGGGTGGACTCGGTCAGGGCTGGGAACCTTGGCCGCCACCCCACCATGAATATAAGGAGGGGTGGGGGCGCCCCTGTAGCACCCCGGGTAAAATACTACTAGAAAATCGCTCATTGTTATGCATCATCATGATGGCATGCTCATGTCATCATGCCACATCGCATTTGAGAATCCTCGTGACTGCAATCAAAATTTTCTGCTAAAAACTATTTTCATAAAATCCCCTCTTTGTTTTACAAATAACTGCCTTTTATTTTAAATATAAAACCCTGGTAGTCCCGGGTATTTTATTTGTCTAAAACTATTAGCAAAAATATTTTGTTAAAATAATATTAATAATAATGATAATAATAACAATAAAAACAATTTTTCAAAACCCAGAGAAGGAAGCCGGCCAGGCCCAGCCAGCCTACTACCCCAAACCCTAGCTAACCCTAATCATCTTCCTACCCCAAACATCCCTACAGCTGCCGCCACCGTACTTCGAGCATCTCCACTCGCCTACCCAGGACGCCGATCCGGACGCCGAAATTCGGTCCAGACACCGAAAATCGGCCCAGTCGCGTACCCAGGGACCTGTTTTCGTCCGGATTTCGTAGTGTTTTGGTCCGGCCTACCTAGTCCGAACCCAGGTTCCCGGGTACGCCCTGGGGACCCCTGACGCCGCAAAAAAGGGTGTGGGCCAGCTCTGTCGGCGATACATTCCCATTCACACCCACACCACTCATCCAGACTGCCGTGAAGAGCTCCCAGCGCCCCCTGTCACCATGACTGCGCCGGCGGAGCGCCTGCGTGCCGAGACATGCCCACGCCTCTAGCTACGCTCGGCGTAGTTTCCGACCACCACCAGGCCTTCCCCGCTGCCGATCTCGCCGACCTAGCCTCGTCGTAGCTCTGCTTCGCTACATGCTCCCACCACCATGCCCGCCAAGTGTTCCGTATTTGGCCGGATTCGGCCATGGACTCCGACGAGGACGAGATACTCGCCATGGACTCCTCAACTGTCTTTTCCAAGCTTGTTGAGGGTCATGCCCCCGTGGAATTTGAGATCAGTGGGCACCACTACAACAAGAGATACTATCTAGCAGATGACATCTATCCAAGATGGCCAACATTTGTGATGGCCAAGGGAATTTGAGCTTGGCTGAAATATGTTGTATTTTCACTTCTGGCCAAACTATGTTTACATTTACGACGAACTCTGTTTAAAATTTCGCCGAACTTTGATCTTAAAATGTTCTGTATTCATTGTATGATGAACTATGCCGAAATCTGGACGAACTTGAGCCGAATTTGAGCGAAAACGGGCGACCCAAAAACTCGGCCTAGGTATGCGAGTGGGAAACTGGAAGTATCCAGGCCGGAAACTTGCACCGTCCGGCCAAAGTTTGGTCCGGATTTTGGCCTGGATTCGCCCAATGAGTTGAGATACTCTTAACTCCTTTCCGCGCCCACCACCTACCGCCGCACCCCACCACCTATCGTCACACGCACTAGCTACCCAACTCACGCATGCGACACGCTTGACATGACCCAACATAGCACACACACCCCATGTCGCAACCCCCGCTTCACCCGGCCCACCCTGCAGCATCCTTGCTGCGCGACCCCCACCCAACCCACATCGCCCATCGGCTTCTCTCGTCACCACCCCGTTCGCCGCAATACACGCTACCCTCACTCCCACGATCCTCTCTATCCCCTCGCCTCTCTCCTTCCTGCGTCGCCTCTCCCCGACCGTCTTCCTCCCCCGTGCGTGCTGCCGTGACCGGGCCGCCCTTCTTCATCCTCCGCACCTGCGCCAGAGCGCTTCCCCGCTGTCGCTCCTCACCGCCTGGCGCCGGCCTGCAGCACTGTGACCCCCTCCTGCCCTGGCTTCATCCGCCTCACCGTGTGTGCCATGCGTCCCTGCCGCCAGGGGCGCCCTCATCTCTCTGGAGCACCCCACCGCATCTGTCCCGCTGCGTGAGCCCGGTAGCCCCTACAACACCCCTGGTCGCTCTGTTGGCCGCCTCTCCATCCGCTGACGACCCATGTGAGCGCCCCGAGCGTGCCACCCCCCGCCTTTTCCCCTATAGGCTCACCTCCCTGGCGCCCCCACAAGCACGAGGGCTCTGCGCCGCTTCCACTCCCTGTTTTGTGCCCCTGCTGCCAATGAGTCCTTCCCCCATTGTTCTTGTTCATGCGATGAGTTGTGTTTCGTTGGAACTTGCAAAGGCGTGTGTGACTAATTTGGTCACGACTAGGTGCAGTGAAGTGAAGATGTTGCCGCATGTGTGTTCTACTCAAGATCTTTAGCCTTTCGGTGTGTTGATTTGTCAAGAGCGTCATGCATGATACCAAGACCTTCAACAACCATCAAGACAGTGGAGCGTCGAGGTCCTCTTCATGGATGCCAAGGCCCGGATTCGAATACCGATATCGGACCCCGAAGACCCTAAAGCCTCGACCCAGAGTCCGAAGAATGATCCTGTCGACCTTCGGAACCCAGGACCAAACTCTCGAAGCACAAGATAGCCGAGACCCCACGTGTGACCCATATCCGCGCCCTTATTTTATTAAATGATATATACCTTGTTGCATATTAAATTGTTCATACATGCATACATGTTTGTGTTTTGGGGCATTATGTCGATTCACCTCATAATTAAATATGGAGGCCATATGCGGGCGATTCTAGTCTTATATTAGGCTCCATTTAAATTAATGTAGCGAATCGGTGTCATGTTTTGTCTTGTTAAGGTAACATTTAAATTGTGGGGTATCTAAAAAACTTGAACCTATTAAATAATTGTTGGGACCCCAGTTCCGCTTAATATTGTCTAATTGCATCGCACTTTTTCCATATCATTCATCATGCATGCATCATGCCCGATATTCTGCCGTATTATTAAATAGTGCATCTGATGTTTCTTCTCGTGCTTTGCTTCTTCACAGATTAGGACGATGAGTTGATGCGAGTGTTGACCTGATCTTCAGATGAACCTTCGACAATGTTTTCCAGGCGAGCATTATCCCCTTTCCACCTATTTTATCTTTATAGTCTTTACTTACTCCTATTGATCTATTGCTATCTGTGTTGTGATGCTTTACTTTTCATACCTTTCATATTCTCTGCAGCCTCTATAACTGTATCGGACACCTCCTATTGCCTATTGCTTGGTAGCTAGATGGCCTTGCGAGTCGTAGTGCTTTCTCAGGTGTTGTCGATGTCGTCAAGAACCATAGTTGTTGGAATGTTGCTAGATGCTTTATGTTTGAGATGATCATGACTTAAATTACAACTTAATATTAAAATGCTGGGAATAGTTATAATTAATGCATATGCACCCGTGGGCAATAGATGTGATTTGGATTTTAACCGCCCACTTGTGTCCCGTAGGACCCCGAGTACTTGATACTTGTTCCTTGACTATCGCACTATTCGCATGTGGGACCATGAATCTTGTAAGACCCCACCTTTATAAAGGTAAAGGTCCCTGTGATTGCAATGCTAGTCCCTGGATCAAATGCTAGCATCCACCATTTAAGATGAAGTACACAGAAACAAAGGTCATTATTACATCGCCATTCCAGAGATAACATAGTCTTTTATAACTCCATAGCCATAGGCTAGTACAAGAGTTTAACTTAACAATATTAATAAAAGTCTTCATCTTCATGTGCCACAGGCAAGCATGTTGAGTGTAGACTCATAACCCTAATCCTCATCAGAGTAACCTACAACATCACAAGTTACATCCATAGTGGGTCAATACATTGGAATAGTATTGGCAAGTGATACCTTAGTATAATAATAGTATCTAGCTTCTACATGAATTTGGCTAAGTGTAGCTTAGGCTTGCTTTGCTCAAAATAGGTTTTACCTATCGGTTGAAAACACTAAGTTTTTGTTTGGCAAAATTCCCAAGGAACCACCAATAGACATTGGTGAACCTTTACCCTTATTAAACCACAAGTTTTAACTTAGAAAATTGGGATGAGGATATCCTTGATAGCTTCAGTGTCTTGATGCTCAAATTGTCCATTGTCGGGAACACGGCCAAGTACTTAGATTTTTCCTTCTCGAGAGGTGGTGCACTTTCCCCACAAGACTTGACATTCATCAAGACGAGACCTTTTAGAAGTATTCCCTTAGACCAAATGGACGCGTTCCAACCTATCACCCTACCACCAACTGTCCAAATGGCTAAGTTATTGCAACCTATATGATCAAGGCAGAGCCCATATGCCATTTGGTTGCACTAGAAGCTTCTAAACACTAAGTATCTCAAATCCCTTTGTTCCTGGGTGGCTTTCCACATGTGTGATACACAAGGTAAACCATAGACATGGGCCTTGTGTAACCACTCAACACAAACCATCATACCACCCAGGTGATTCATTCACTTAGTTGTTTTATTAGACAAAAACACAAGTCAAAGACTTAGCAAAATTTACATAGCATATGTATATATTCCACCCTTGGTTGCTACTAGCTAGGCTAAGCATGGCAATAGCAATTATCTTAACTTGGAGAAAATACTAACAATATACAACTACTAGGATTTCCCAAGCATTGTATATAGATACTTAGCAAAAATTATCATGCAAACCCTATACAAAATACCACTAATTCATAGTCAAAATATTGGGACAAAAACATGAAGCACCACTTTCCTTGGTAGTTGGGGGAGTAACAACAATCCTCACAGTCACAATCACCACTAGCACCAAAATCTACACATAAAATGATAGCACAAATTCATATTTCAAATATTCAAGCAAAAATATATGAATGCATGCAAATGCCATGTGATGATTTTTTTTCTAAACTAAACAAGACAAGTAAACTATATTGAACAATAAACTAAACATTTATACATCAATTAAACTTAAGTTGGCCCTTAAAACATTTTCCAAATAATTTTTATACACAAAATAGGCCTACAAATGTCTCTGCATAAAATTCTAATTTAACAGAAGCAAATCACAAACCGAGCCTACAGATGTGTAGGATTTATTTTTGTGATTCCAATGATATATTATTTGTATTTTTTGGATAAACAGAACAAAAGTTATTAAATTTACAAGTTCCAATAACTAATAGATGAAATTTCAGATTTTAAATTTAAAACCCAGACACGTGGGCGTATCTGATTGGCCCGTACCGGTTCGGCTGGATCGATCAACGAGAGCCGCAGGAATTAAATGAAACCGCATGGGCCAGATCTAACCATACCGCTTTGTTAAGTGATCTAATCTGGCGCAAAGGATCTAGATCTAACGGCCTACGCTGGCTTGGCCAAGAACTGGCGGCGCGCGTGGTTGCAACGACGGTGGTGCTACTGGCGGCGACGGTCCGGTGTATACAGGAGAGGCTGGGGGTTGTGGTGTGGCTTACCTAACTCGTAGGGACATGAGGAAGCTCAGCGTGCTGCTGGCGTGGACAGGGGCAGGCTGTAGCAGAGGCTAGCGCTCGTCGGAGTTGCCGGCGGCATCGGGTTCGTGCGGACGACGATGTTGGCAACATTCTAGACCGCCCTAGAACAAGCCAAGAGCATCAGTGCGTGCACAAAGACCAGACGAACACGATAGGGTCGGGGAGAAAGGTAAGGGGCGCTCGGGTTTTACCTAGATTGCTCGACGGAGTTGAGCGGCGACTCTGTCGTTTGCAGAGGTGGACGGGGACGGTGACCTGGGTCACGAGCAGGCAAACCAGAGGCGTCAGAGGACGCACAAGGACACGAGGATCACGCTCGTTTGAACCAGAAGCAAAGGGGCAGTCGGAGCTCACCGTAATCGCTTGCCGGAGCTCGTCGGACAGCGGCGGTGCGGTGCAAAATACTGGCAGCCTGGTGGCAGAGCGAATGAGTTGAGTGAGGGGAAATGACCGTGGGGTGCATGGGTTTAAGTAGGCGGCAGCGCGATAAGAAACTCATGCAGAATCAAGGCTAATTACGCCATGCCATTATCGGCAGCAACGGCAGCAGCTACGTGATCTGCGGGTGCGAGATTTTGGGGACGAAGATGACGGGGCACGTGGGACCAATGCGTCAGTGAGGGGAGGGTGTGCGCGCGGGTGAGAAACAGAGAGGAGAGGGGAACCCGGGTGGGCTGGCTTTTGGGCCGCATCTACTGTTGGGATGGAATGGTGGCGCCGGCCTTTTCTTATTTTCTTATTCCTTTTCTATTTCTGATTTGATTTTCTAAAATCATTTTCAAATTCTATTCAAATGAGTTTAAATTCAAATTTCCTCTAGATTTTTGTAAAGTACTCCAAGCATATATTTGTATATAAAACCTTGTTGTTTGATCACAAAATCTTTGGTCCAATTAAAATAGAATTCAAAACATGCCTTAATTAAATATTTATAATAGGCATATAAATGGTTTTAAATTTAGATTTTTCTTTTGAAACTTTGAACAAGCTTTGGAATCAACATTCAAACCTTTTCTAGTTGAAATAAAGTTTTCTCATGATTTAAAAATGGAAATGAAGCCTTTGCATTTCTTACATAAAATATTAGGCAACAATTGGGTTCTGTTTTGCAATCTTGTTCGAAATAAATTTTAAAATGCATGAGGTTGCATGAATGATGTGCAACTTTATAAATCATGATTTTTGGGATGTTACAAATCTAACCCCCTTAAGGTGTATCTCGCCCTCGAGATTCGGATTGGCTAGCAAATAGGTGAGGGTGGTCCTTCCGAAGATCATCTTCTCTTTCCCAAGTTGCTTCCTCTTCGGAATGGTGGTTCCACTAAACTTTGAAAAACTTGATAGTCTTAGTCCGAGTAACTCTTTCTGCAGTCTCAAGAATCTTGATAGGCTCTTCTTCATAGGTGAGATCACTTTCCGATTGGACCTCTTCCAAAGGTATAGTATCCTTCAAAGAAGTCTCTTTCATCTCCAGATGGCATTTCTTTAGCTGACTTACGTGAAATACATTGTGAACGGCAGACAATGATTCAGGCAATTCAATCTCCTATGCTACTTCTCCTTTACGGCTTGGAATCTTGAATGGTCCAACATATCTTGGTGTCAATTTTCCTTTGACTCCAAACCTCTTCACTCCACGAAGTGGTGATACTCTAAGGTAAGCTCTATCACCCACCTCATAGGTGACTTCTCTACGCTTTGGATCTGCGTAGCTGTTTTGTCGGGACTATGCTATCTTCAATCTGTCCTTTACCAACTTGACTTTCTCTTCAGCTTCCTTGATTAGTTCTGGCCCAAACAAGTTTCTTTCTCCAACACCATTCCATAACAATGGTGTAGTACACTTTCTTGCATTGAGAAATTCAAACGGTGCCATCTCAATACTGGCTTCATAGCTGTTGTTGTAAGAGAATTCTGTGTAAGGCAGACTTTCATCCCAACTAGCTCCATAATCTAGGGAACATGCCCTCAACATATCCTCTAAAATATGGTTGGTCCTTTCTGTTTGCCCATCTGTCTGGGGATGAAAAGCAGTGCTGAATTCCAATCTTGTTCCCAATGACTCATGCACTTGCCTCCAAAAGTGGGAAGTGAATTGATTTCCTCTATCATACACAATACTCTTGGGTACTCCATGTAGACACACAATCCTATTCATATAAATCCTGGCTAACTTGGCACTTATATAGGTTGTCTTCACGGGTATGAAATGAGCCACTTTAGTTAGGCGATCTACTATGACCCAAATGGAATCATATCCCGATCTAGTCCTTGGCAGTCCAGTGATGAAATACATGTCAATCTTGTCCCACTTCCAATCAGGAATAGGTAGTGGTTGTAACAATCCTGCTGGTTTCTGGTGTTCCGCTTTCACTCTACTACATACATCGCACAAAGCAATATGTTTGGCGATGTCCTTCTTGAGATTATTCCACCAAAATCTTTCCTTCACATCCATGTACATTTTGGTGTTACCCGGATGAATGGAATATGGTGAATTGTGTGCTTCTTGTAAAATCAGTTTCGAAGCTCCGGATCTTGCGGAATGCAGATCCGTTTTGCATACCATAAAGTACCATGTTCGTCTTCATGGAATCCTTTGGCTTTTCCCTTGCTAATATTTTCCTTAATCTCTTCAATTTACTTGTCCATCTTTTGGGCTTCCTTGATTTTGTCCAACAAGCTGGGTTGAACATCCAATGACATGAGATGTCCTTCAGGAACTATCTCCAATCTGAGATCTTTGAATTGGGCACATAGATCATCTGGCAATTCTCCCTTAATAAGGCCATTCACATAAACCTTACGGCTTAATGCATCCTCTACAACATTTGATTTACCGGGGTGGTATTGCAAACTCAAGTCATAGTCTTGATGAGTTCTAGCCATGTTCTTTGTCTCATGTTGATTTCTTTCTGAGTGAAGATATACTTCAAACTTTTGTGATCTGTGAACACTTCACATCGCTTTCCCAAAAGATAATGTCTCCATGTTTTGAGTGCATGGACAACAGAAGCTACTCCAAATCATGAGTAGGGTAATTCACCTCATGAGTTTTGAGTTGTCTCGAGGCATAAGCCACAACTTTCCCTTCTGGCATCAAAACTGCACCTAATCCTTGGTGAGATGCATCACAATAAACTTGGAAATCCTTCTCCAAATATGGCAGACATAAGACTGGTGCTGTCACTAGTCTTTTCTTCAACTCTTGGAAACTGAGTTCACATCCTTCAGTCCAATCAAATTGCTTGTCTTTCTTAAGTAACTCCGTCATTGGCTT
Organism: Avena longiglumis; assembly: GCA_030063025.1. NCBI lineage: Eukaryota > Viridiplantae > Streptophyta > Magnoliopsida > Poales > Poaceae > Avena > Avena longiglumis. The sequence continues at coordinate 138,256,754 of CP125978.1, forward strand.
AGCTACCTTTGAGAAATTCTCAATGAATCTTCTATAGTATCCTGCCAAACCAAGGACACTACGAACTTCTTTCATTGACTTAGAAGATTCCCACTCAGTTACAGCTGACACTTTTGCGGGATCAACTACTACACCATTTCCTGACACAATATGTCCAAAAAATCTGACTTCATTCAGCCAGAATTCACACTTGCTGAATTTGGCATATAACTTATGCTCCCTAAGATTTTCAAGTATCAATCGCAAATGTCCTTCATGCTCTTCATTTCTCTTAGAATAGATCAAAATTTCGTCGATGAAAACGACAACAAACTTGTCAAGAAATTCCATGAACACCTTGTTCATCATATTCATGAAGTAGGCTGGTGCATTTGTCAAACCAAATGGCATCACAGTGTACTCATACAATCCATACCTAGTGGTGAAAGCAGTCTTAGGTATGTCTTGTTCTCTTATCTTTAGCTGAAAGTAGCCTGATCGAAGATCAATCTTTGAGAACACATATGGGCTCCTTCCAACTGATCAAACAAATCATTAATTATGGGCAAAGGATACTTGTTCTTGATAGTTACCTCATTGAGTGAATGGTAATCTATGCATGATCTTTGACTTCTATATTTCTTTTCCACAAACAAGACTGGTGCTACCCAAGATGAAGAACTTGGTTGGATAAATCCTTTCTGTAGCTGTTCTCCAAGTTGTTTCTTGAGTTCTTTCAACTCATCAACTGACATCTTGTAAGGTCTCTTTGCTATTGGTCCTGATCCTGGCAGCAAGTCAATCAGAAAATCCACATCCCGATCTGGTGGCATTCCTGGTAATTCTTCCGGAAACACATCCGGATATTCTCTCACAATTAGCACACTATCTATGCTAAACCCCTTAAGATAATTTAGCTTTCTCCCTTTTGATTCAAAGTTAGACTTGAATCTAATCCGTTTCTTATCCGGGGTTGTGAGTGTGACAGTACGATTGGCACAATCTAGTACTCCTTCGTACTTAGTCATCCAATCCATTCCCAAAATGACATCCAATCCTTGGGAATCAAGGATTATCAAACTAACGGGAAACTTATACCTCGCAAATTCTATTACTAGATCATGACATCCCGAGTTCACTATCATTTCTCCACCAGGAGAACTTACTTTTATAGGACACCCAATAGTTTCAATTGGAAGTCCATTTCTATCAACAAATGCTCTTGATATGAATGAATGTGATGCACCAGTATCAAAAAGAACAAGTGTTGGAACAGAATTGAGTTTGAACTTACCAGCCATAGCATCAGATTATTCGTATATTTCCTCCACATTGATGTGGTTCACTTGTCCCTTTTGAAAGGGATTGGGCTTGTTAGCACCTTCAACTTTCTTTTCTGGGAACTCATTAGCATAGTGTCCCATCTTCTTACACTTAAAGAATTCAACCTGACTGATATCTTTCTTTACAGGCTGATTTCCACCTCCACTTCCACTATGGTGGCTCTTGTGTCCACTCTTATGATTCTTATACTTGTCATTGTCATGACTGCGATGGTGCTTGTTGTCATGGTGACGATTGTGGCTGTGGTGGTTGTTGTACTTCCCATGTTTGTGGAATCCAGAACTCCCACTATCATCATGATGGGAACGCTTGTGAGATGATCCCGAGCTATGCTTATCAAAGCTATGCTTCCTCTTCCTTCTATCAACCTGTTTCATCTTATTTTCCAAGATGGTAGCCTTGTCACAAAGTGATTGGTAGGTTGGAACATAGTCAACAGACAGCTGTATGTTTAAATCATCATTCAATCCTTCGAGGAATTTCTCCTTCCTCTTTGCATCAGTATCAACTTCATCCAGTGCATAACGCGCCAGATTGTTGAATTCCTCAATGTACTCAGTCGCACTACGGTGACGCTGCTTCAGATTGTGGAACTCCTTCTTCTGCAAATTCATCACCCTGGATGAGATGTGAGCTGTACAGAATCCATCCTCAAAGATAGCCCATGTCACATCCTCAAGGGGAGTGGTGATCTAGAAGTTATCCCACCATGTTGTTGCTGGCCCTTCAAGCAGATGTGCTGCGAACCTGACCTTTTCCTCGTCGGTGCAGCCAACAGTCACTAAGTCCTTGTTCACTGAACGTAACCAGTCATTGGCTATCATTGGATCAGTGGTTCCCGAGAACTTTGCAGGCCTTAGTCTCAGAAATCTGGTGAGCATGTCAAATCCTGGAGGATTATTCTGATTGTTGTTATTGTTGTAATTGTTTTTGTTGTTATTCTGGTTCTGGTTTTGCATGAACTGTGTCATCATCTGCATCAGTTGAGCTTGTGCCGTCATCAACTGCTGCATCTCGGGAGTGACGTTGTTGTTGTTTTGGTTGGGGTTGGCACGTCGAGGAGGCATCTGTGGTTTTAATAAGGATAAGAATGAGATACCCATATATGCTTAACATGCACAATACATCACACAGAACAATCACAATAACCAAGCATCAAAATAACATAGAGTTTGAACGACATAAACAACAAGTTTTGAAAATGCTAACACACCATAGCAAGCCATCCACATGTTGGATGGTCATTGCGACTCAATATCAAAGTACGATAGATGAAAGATAATCGAGTAGTCTACACTAATCCTCAACATCAATCTCCACATCAACAAGGGTAAGACCTGCATTCTCCAAGGCGCTCTTATACTCATCAACACTAGTGGTCAAGGCCTCAATCTTGGCCCTAAGAGCCCTCTTCTATGAGCGAAGCCTCTCGATCACTCCCTGCTGGTGCTCAAGCTCGAAGTCCTTGGCCTGTAACTCTTCCTTCATCTCCCAGATCTTCTTGTTCATGTCTTGGACTCTTTTCTCCTGGCTCTTGAACTTCTTGTCCTGGCTTTCAAATCTAGCCTCCATTTCCTTGACGATCTCTTCTTGCTCCGCGAAGAGCTTGTCCTCTCTCATAGCTGAACCTGGAGCTCGTCATTGCTAAGCATGACGTTGGTCCTATCAGTATCAAGGTGTCTAATAAGACCCTCTAGGTCCTGAAGGTACAGACGAATCGGCTCCATCGTCACTCTAGTAGCATCATCGTACTCTATAGCCTCACCCTCCTCGTTGCGTCTCTCGAAGGGGTGAAAGTAAAGACCTATAAGCTTGGTGGAGTGCCTCCCTACCAGGCGTCCAAGTAACTCCTTCATGACTACATCTAGGCCTCTCTCCTTGTCATCATGTATCAGCTTCAAAGTGATAGCCTCCATGGGTGGCTCTGCCTGGCGTCCCGGCTGTGTGACTCTGAAGCCCCATCGGTCCTTCCTCTCAAACTTGGTGAGCTAAAGTGTCGTGATGCTAGGAAGTGGAAGGTTGAGCACACTAGTGAGCTCAATGAGACAAGTACCAAAACGAGTTCCCTTGAACTCATCGGCCGTGCTGATAACAACGTTAGGCATCTATTTTTATAAGATAGGGAAAAGTTAGAATCAACACAAGTAGAGAAAATTCACAAGACAAAATATCACAATCACATCTTTTAGCAACAAACACACAAGTCATGGCATACACAAATCCATTACAAACACCAAAGGTTCAACATAACTTAAACAAATTTTTGGAAGTAAAAACGATAAGTGTGGTGGTCCAACTAACGAAGTACGTTACAATTCTCATTCACTAGACAAAATAGCTATCAGGGCATCCTTAGTGGCCATTTGTCTATCTTGTTCACAAGACTCCCATATTAAGTCTATGATGTCTCCCCTTAGTTATTGGTTGGTAGTCTCTAATTCTTGGGTATGCTTCTTTTCATCTCTAAGGTCATTTTGGGTGTTGAGCATTCTGAACTTGAGTCTATTAACAAGCTCCTTGATGGCATTCCAAGGTGCATTTCTTGCAGAGTCAAAGAATGTTGTGTGCATTTCGGAGTTGGTCACCATGAAAAATCCCGACTCCTTGTGGTTGTCTTCCTTGTTTTTGTACAAGTGAAGTTCCACCCACCAATACTCCTATCCTTCATCCATCACAGGGAATCCCTTGTACACAGCAGCACCATGTATCCCCATGGTAACAATAAGGTTCTTGAGTGCCTTGGGAAATTCAGTCTCACACTCCAAAGTCATGGTAATGAGTGGTCCCTTCCTCACGGCTTTGTTTATGGAGTTCATCTACAAATAGAAATGCGAAAGAAGATTAGAAAATTTTACGAGAAGAAAAATACAAGTGTGGAATTTTTTCAAAGTGTTGAAATTTTCCTTAGTGGTTTCTTAGTCTAATCCAATCCTAGGGTCATAAGCCTACAGGCAACACAGTGCTCTGATACCATCTGTAAGACCCCACCTTTATAAAGGTAAAGGTCCCTGTGATTGCAATGCTAGTCCCTGGATCAAATGCTAGCATCCGTAGTTTAAGATGAAGTACACAGAAACAAAGGTCATTATTACATCGTCATTCCAGAGATAACATAGTCTTTTACAACTCCATAGCCATAGGCTAGTACAAGAGTTTAACTTAACAATATGAATAAAAGTCTTCATCTTCATGTGCCACGGGAAAGCATGTTGAGTGTAGACTCATAACCCTAATCCTCATCAGAGTAACCTGCAACATCACAAGTTACATCCATAGTGGGTCAATACATTGGAATAGTATTGGCAAGTGATACCTTAGTAGAATAATAGTATCTAGCTTCTACATGAATTTGGCTAAGTGTAGCTTAGGCTTGATTTGCTCAAAATAGGTTTTACCTATCAGTTGAAAACACTAAGTTTTTGTTTGGCAAAATTCTCAAGGAACCACCAATAGACATTGGTGAACATTTACCCTTGTCAACCACAAGTTTTAACTTAAAAAATTGGGATGAGGAGATCCTTGATAGCTTCAGTGTCTTGATGCTCAAATTCTCCATTGTCGGGAACACAGCTAAGTACTTAGATTTTTCCTTCTCGAGAGGTGGTGCACTTTCCCCACAAGACTTGACATTCATCAAGACGAGACCTTTCATAAGCCTTCCTTTAGACCAAATGGACGCGTTCCAACATATCACCCTACCACCAACTGTCCAAATGGCTAAGTTATTGCAACCTATATGATCAAGGCAGAGCCCAAATGCCATGTGGTTACACTAGAAGCTTCTAAACACTAAGTATCTCAAATCCCTTTGTTCCTGGGTGGCTTTCCACAAGTGTGATACATAAGTTAAACCATAGACATGGGCCTTGTGTAACCACTCAACACAAACCATCATACCATTCCACCTAGATGATTCATTCACTTAGTTGTTTTATTAGACAAAAACAAAAGTCAAAGACTTAGCAAAATTTCCATAGAATATGTATATATTCCACCCTTGGTTGCTACTATCTAGGATAAGAATGGCAATAGAAAGTATCTTAACTTAGAGAAAATACTAACAATCTACAACTATTAGGATTTCCCAAGCATAGTATATAGATACTTAGCAAAAATTATCATGCAAGCCCTATACAAAATACCACTAATGCATAGTCAAAATATTGGGAAAAAATATGAAGCACCAATTGCCTTAGTAGTTGGGGGAGTAACAACAATCCTCACAGTCACAATCACCACTAGTACCAAAATCTACACATAAAATGATAGCACCAAATTCATATTTCAAATATTCAAGCCAAAATATATGAATGCATGCAAATACCATGTGATGATTTTTTTCTAAACTAAACAAGACAATTAAACTATATGAACAATAAACTAAACATTTATACATCAATTAAACTTAATTTGGCCCTTAAAACATTTTCCAAATAATTTTTATACACAAAATAGGCCTACAAATGTCTCTGCATAAAATTCTAATTTAACAGAAGCAAATCACACAACTAAGCCTACAGATGTGTAGGATTTATTTTTGTGATTCCATGATATATTATTTGTATTTTTTGGATAAACAGAACAAAAGTTATTAAATTTACAAGTTCAAATAACTAATAGATGAAATTCCAGATTTTAAATTTAAAACCCAGACACGTGGGCGTATCAACAAGAGCCGCAGGATTTAAATGAAATTGCATGGGCCAGATCTAACCATACCCCTAGTGATCTTATCTAGCGTGCCGGATCTAGATCTAACGCCTACGCTTGCTTGACCAAGAACTGGCGGCGTGCGTGGTTGCAACGGCGGCGACGCTAATGGCGGCGACGGTCCGACGTATACAGGAGGGGCTGGGGGTTGTGGTGTGGCTTACCTGACTCGCAAGGACACAAGGATGCTCAACATGCTGCTGGCGTGGACAGGGGAGGGCTATAGCAGAGGCTAGCGCTCGTCTGGTTCGTGCGGACGACGACGTTGGCGACGTTCTGGACCGCCATAGCACAAGCCAAGAGCATCAGTGCATGCACAAAGACCAGGCGAACACGATAGGGGCAGGGAGAAGATAAGGGGCGCTCAGGTTTTACCTAGATTGCTCGATGGAGTTGAGAGGCAGCTCTGTCGTTTGGAGAGGTGGCCGGAGACGGCGACCTGGGTCACGAGCAGGCAAACCAGAGGCGTCAGAGGATGCACAAGGACACGAGGATCACGCTCGTATGAACCAGAAGCAAAGGAGCGGTCGGAGCTCACCGTAATCGCTTGCCGGAGCTCGTCGGACAGTAGCGATGCGGTGTGAAATACTGGCAGCCTGGTGGCGGAGCGAGTGAGTTGAGTGAGGGGAAATGACCGTGGGGTGTAGGGGTTTATGTAGGCGGCAGCGCGACAGGAAACACATGCGTGTAACATCCCTAAAACCATGATTTCAAAGTTTGCATATCATTCGTGCATGCATATAGATTTGAGATCAATTTCAAACTCATTTCAGAAAAACAGAAGCACATAGTGCTATGATTTTATGTGAGCAGATTTAAATCAAATGGCTATCCCCAAAGTTTGATTGTTTATGAACCAAGTTTGTTGCCTTCTTTGAGGATAGGTTTGAGTGTAGAATTTCAACCAAGTTTTTCAAATTGGAAATGGTTTCAAAAACCATTTTTCAAATTTTGCAAACCAAGTGCATAGTCTCTGTTATTTTGATCTCCAAGCTTGACCAAGCCTTTACTTAGCAAACCATCTGACTTTGTGCCTACTTTTGAGACTACTACACACTGCAAAAATCCCAAGAAAGTTTGAATTCAAATGGAACTTGAATTCATTTGAAAACCTATTCTGAAAATCGAATCAGAAAAAGAAAAAGAGCAAACAAATGAAAAGGGCCTAGCGCCACCAATATAGCCCAGCATCTGAACAGGCCCAACTAGCCCACCCGGGCCATTTCTTTTCCTTCCGCACGCGCGAACACACCCACTCAGCCACTGACAGCCAGACCCCACACCCCCCCTGCTTATTTCGCTGACAAGCGGGCCCCGTCCATGTCGCCCTCGTCTTCCCCAAACCGCGCCCGCGCCCGCGTCGCCGCTACTGTCAAGGCCTGTAATGGCGCGGCATAATTAGCCATTATGCCGCAGGCGTTTCCTGTCGCGCCTGGACCTATTTAAACCGCTCTGCACCGCGAGCTTTTACCCCCACTCTCCTCGCTCACTCCGCCACCAGGCTGCGCGCATTAGCTCTCGAAGCCCCGCTGTACCGACGACTCAGGCGATCGATTCCGGTGAGCCTCGACCGCCCCCCTCTCTTTGGTTCAAACGTTGATGCCCAGCTTGATCTTGCGCATACACTGACGCCCTTCTTTTCCCTGCTCGTGACCCAGATCATTGTCTCCGTTCACGGCCGAAACCACCTGCGCCGCCGATAGACTCCGGCGACCAATTCAGGTAAAACCCGAGCGCCCCTTGCCCCCTCCTTCACGCGAGTTTGTTCACCTGCGTCTTGTGCAACTCCTGGTGCCTCTGGTTCGTGCTAGGGCGACGCCAAACCTCGGCAAGCACCACGTCTGCAAGCGACCGACGCCGCCCGCTACTCCGACGAGCTCCTGAGACCGTGCCAGTGCGCCCCTTCCCGAGCCAACGCCACCTCGAGCTTCAGCACGCCACCATGATCGGTAATCTACTTCCCTCACAGCGTGAACTAGGCGCCAAGACATTGCCAGACGCGCCGCCGCCTGTCACCGCCGCTAGTGCCGCCACTTGTTGGTCCTTTGCTTAGGATCGTTCGATTTGGATCCAGTGGACACGATAGATCCTAGCCGAAGGGGTATGGATAGATCTGAGCCGTGCAGCGATAGTTAGATCCAACGGCACGGAAGGGTGATCCGGTGCGAACCGGTACGCACCAGTAAAATCGTGACGTGTTTCTAGGATTGGATTCAAAATTAGAATTCAAATCAGATTTAGATCCAATTTTCAAATGGCTATAACTTGAGATTCCCACGTTAGATTTTTGCAAATTCTATACCGTTGGAATCAGTGAGTCAAGCCCTTTCTGAATCTGCAATGTGTTTAACAAAAAGTTTCTGTTAAAATGACTTTGTATGCAGAAACGTATTTAGGTCCATTTTGAGTATAGATTTTGTTTAGCAAATTGTTTTAGGGCTAAATAAGTTTGGTTAGCAAACTTTTTGACTTGGTTATGTTTCTGTATCATACACTTGCTTGGTGGAGTTTTTAAAATCATCACTTAGCATTTTCTTGCATGCATGCATTCATATTTTTGTTTGTATATGAATTGTATGTAATTGTGTGCTACAAATTTTGGTGTAGATTTTTCTAGTGACTGTGATTGTGAAGAGTGCTACTCTCCCCATTACCAAGGCAAGTGATACTTCATGATATTTCCACCCCTTTATTTTGAATAAGCATTAGAATTATTTTTGCTAAGTCTTGCATGCTACTTTTGCCAAATGCTATGTTGGGAAATCCTAAGTAGTTGTAGAATTGTAGAATTGCTAGGGAATTTCCTAAGTTAAGTTACAATGCCATGCTTAGCCTAGCTAGTAGCAAACCAAGGGTTGGTAAAGTATGTACATTCTATGATGAAAATAATTCTAAGTCTTTTGGACTTATGCTTTTCTTAATAAAACAACTAAGTCAATAAACTTCCTGGGTGGAATGGGACTTGAATGGTGGTTTTTGGTTGAGTGGTTACACAAGGCCATGGACATGGCTTGTGTATCTCACTTGTGGTATGCCACCCAGGAACAAAGGGATTTGGAGGCCAAGTGTTGAGAAGCTTATACTGCAACCACTTGGCAATATGGGATCTGCCTTGATCATATAGTTTGCTAGAACTTAGTCATTTGGACAGTTGGTGGTAGTGGCATGATAGGTTGGAACGCGTCCATTTGACCAAGGGAAGGCTTCTGAAAGGTCCTGTCTTGGGAAACCAAGTCTGGTGGGGAAAGTGCACAACCTTTGCAGATGGAAAATCTAAGTACTTAGCCAAGTCCATGGCAATGGACAACTTGAGCATCAAGACATGGAAGCTACAAGAATCTCATCACTCCAACTTCTAAGTAAAACTTGTGGGTGAACAAGGGTGAAGGACCCCAATGTCTATTGGTGGTTTCTTGGGGAAGTTTTGACAAAGAAACAATTAGAGATTTCAACTAATAGGAAAAACCTATTTTCAAGCAAAGCAAGCCAAGCTACACTTAGCCAAAATGCATATAGTAAAATAGTCCACCTAAAAATTTACTAAGGTATCACTTGCCAATACTATTCCAAAGTATTGACCTTGTACTGTAACTTGTGATGTTGCAGGTTACTCCGATGATGATTAGGAGTCATGAGTCTACACTCAACATGCTTGCCTGTGGCACATGAAGATGAAGACTTGTGTTTATTTACTTATTCCAAAACTCTTGTATTAGGCCTGTGGCCTTGAGTTGTAAAAGACTATATTTTATATCTGGAATGGATGTAATAAATGACCTTTGTATCTATGTACTTCATCTTATACTGTATGCTAGCATTGATCCAGGGACTAGCATTGCAATCACAGGGATCCTTTTCCTTTACAAAGGAGGGATCTTACAGATGGTATCAGAGCTCTGTGTTGCCTGTAGGATTATGACCCTAGGATTGGAAAACCACTAAGGAAAATTTTTCAACTACTTCTACACTTGTCTATTCTTCTCGTAAACTTTTCTAATCTTCTCATTCTCATCTCTATTTGTAGATTAACTCCATCAACGAAGCCGTGAAGAAAGGACCACTCATGACCATGACCTTGGAATGTGAAACTGAGTTTCCCAAAATTCTCAAGGACCTCATGGTGGCAATTGAAGCACATGGTGCAGCGGTGTACAAAGGCTTTCCAGTGATGGATGAAGGAGTGGAGTACTGGTGGGTGCAACTTCACTTGTACAAAAACAAGGAAGACAACCACAAAGAAAGAGGATTCTGCATGTACACCAACACTGTGATGCACACCACATTCTTTGAGTCAGCAAGAGAAGCAGCTTGGAGGACTATCAAAGAACTAAGTGCTAGAGTCAAGTGCAGAATGCTCAACCTCCAAAAAGACTTAGAGAAAGAGAAGGAACATACCCAAGAGTTGGAATCCACCAACCAAACCTTAAGGGGAGATATTATAGACTTAGTGATGGAATCATGTGAGCAAGATAGGCTGGTTGCCTCTAGGAACATTTTGTTAACCAACAGATCCAGTGAGATAGGATTGTAAACGCACTTCGTTAGTTGGACCACCAACTATCACCTTATTTTCCAAAATGATACCTTAAATAAGTTTGGACCTTGGTTGATGTAATGGACTCATGTATGCATGACTTGTGTGATTTTGTGTTCCAAGGATGTGTATGTGATGTTTGTCTTTGTTTTATCTTAAATAGTGTTGTTCTAACTTTTCTATCTTATAAATAGATGCCTATTACCATCAGCACTGTTGAGGAGTTCCGGGTTAACCGCTTTGGTCCTCGTATCATTGAGCTTACCACTTTGCTCGATCTCCCTCTTCCCACCATCATGGTGCATCCACTCACCAAGTTCGAGAGGAAGGACCTCTGGGGCTTCAAGGTGAACCAGCCCGGACGCCAGATAGAGCCTACTACGGAGGCCATCGTCTTTAAGATGATGCACGACGACAGGGAGAGAGGCATGGAGGTAGTCATGCAGGACCTGATAGGACGTCTGCTAGGCCGTCACTCCGACAGGTTAGGGGCACCCACTTCCACGTCTTCGGAAGATGGGATGATGATGGAGAGTCCATTGACTTCGAGGACGACTCGAGGGACGCGGCAGAGCCGATATGTCTCTATCTCCAGGACTTAGAGTCTCTCATCAGGCACGTGGACACGGACAGGACAAATGTCATGCTCAACAATGACGAGCTCCAGGTGCAGATTCGCGAGAAGGACAAGCTTTTCGCACAGCAGGACGAGATAGTCAAGGAAATGGAGGCGAAGTTTGAGACCCAGGACCGGAAGTTCAAGAGTCAGGAGAAACGCGTCCAGGATAGGAACAAGAAGATCCAGGACATGACTGAAGAACTGAAGTCCAAGGATTTCGAGCTAGAGCAGCAGCAGATGGTGATCGAGAGGCTTCGCTCCCAGAAGAGGGCTCTCAAGGACAAGATCGATTCCTTGACCACTACTATTGAGGAGAACAAGACCGTGATGGAGAACGCAGGTCTTACCTTTGTCGAGGAGGAGATTGATGCTGATGAGTAGACTTGACTACTCGTTTATCTTTCATTATCGTACTTGTTATTTGTGAACTTATTATTGGACCATCCGACATGTGGATGGCTTGCCACTTGTGTGTTTTACTTCATGAACTTGTTATATGGTTGTTGAACTTCTATCCTTGTGTTGCATGCTATGTGTTTGCTTGTGATGTAATGTGCATAAAACATCTATGGGTATCTCATTCTTATCTCTATTTTAACAAACCACAGATGCCTCCCTGTCGCGTAAACCCCAACCCCAACAACATCACCCCGGAAATGCAGCAAATGATGAATGCTCAAACACAGCTTATGCAGATGATGACAACATTCATCCAAAACCAGAATAACAACAACAACAACAACCCCAATAACAACAACAATAACAACAACAACAACAACAACAACCCTCCGGGCTTTGATATGCTCACCAGATTTCTGCGTTTGAGGCCAGCTAAGTTCTCGGGGACGACTGATCCCATGGTGGCCAATGATTGGCTACGTTCTGTGAACAAGGACTTAGTGACCGTGGGCTGCACGGACGCTGAAAAGGTCAGATTTATAGCGCATCTGCTGGAAGGACCAGCCGCCACATGGTGGGACAACTTCCAAATCACCACTCCTATAGATGAGGTGACTTGGGCTATCTTTGAAGATGGCTTTCGCACAGCTCATATCTCGTCAGGAATAATGAGACTGAAAAAGAAAGAGTTCCACAATCTGAAGCAGCGCCACCGCAGCGTGGCTGAATACATTGAAGAGTTCAACAATCTGGCGCGTTATGCACCGGATGAGGTTGACACAAATGCTAAAAGAAAGGAAAAGTTTCTGGAAGGCTTGAATGATGAGCTGAATCTGCAGCTTGCTGTGGCATATGTTCCCACTTATCAGTCGCTCTGTGACAAGGCTGCTATATTGGAGAACAAAATGAAGCAAGTCGAGAGTAGGAAAAGAAAGCACTCCAACAAGCACAGCTCGGGATCGTCTCACAAACAATCTCACTATGATGACAGTGGAAGCTCAGGGTCCCATTAGCATGGTAAATTCAACAAGCACCACAATCACAACCGTCATGACAACAAGCATCACCGCAGTCAAGACAATGACAAGTACAAAAACCACAAGAGTGGACATAAGTGCCACCACGGTGGAAATGGTAGTGGAAGTGGAAGTCAGCCTGCTAAGAGGGACATCAGTCAGGTTGAGTGCTTCAAATGCAAGAAGATGGGACACTATGCAAATGAGTGCCCCGAAAATAAAGTTGAAGGACCTGTCAAGCCCAATCCTTTCCAGAAAGGTCAGGTGAACCACATTAATGTGGAGGAGGTCTATGAGGAACCTGACGCTGTTGCTGGTAAGTTCAGACTCAATTTCATTCCAGCATTTGTACTCTTTGATACTGGTGCATCTCATTCATTCATATCAAGAGCATTTGTTGAAAGAAATGAACTGCCGGTAGAAACTATTGGGTGTCCTATAAAAGTAAGTTCTCCTGGTGGAGAAATGATAGTGAATTCAGGATGCCATGACCTAGTCATAGAATTTGGGAAGTATAAGTTTCCCGTTAACTTGATAATATTAAACTCCCAAGGTTTGGATGTCATTCTGGGAATGGACTTGATGACTAAGTACAAAGGAGTGATAGATTGTGCCAGCCATACCGTCTCACTCACAACACCGGATAATAAAAGGATCCGATTCAAGACCAGCTTTGGAGCAAAGAGGAGTATGCTAAATTCTCTTAAGGGGTTAGCATGGACAATGTGCCAATTGTATGTGAGTATCCGGATGTGTTCCCGGAAGAATTACCAGGAATGCCACCAGATAGAGATGTGGAGTTTCTGATAGATTTGGTGCCAGGTTCTGGACCAATAGCAAAGAGACCATACAAAATGTCAGTTGATGAACTGAAAGAGCTCAAGAAGCAACTAGGAGAACAGTTGCAGAAAGGATTTATTCAACCAAGTTCTTCATCTTGGGGAGCCCCAGTCTTGTTTGTGGAGAAGAAGGATAGAAGTCAAAGGTTATGCATAGATTACCGTTCACTCAACGAGGTAACTATCAAGAACAAATATCCTTTGCCAAGAATCAATGACTTGTTTGATCATCTTGAGGGAGCCTGTGTGTTCTCAAAAATTGATCTCCGGTCAGGCTATTTTCAACTCAAGATAAGAGAGCAAGACATACCTAAAACAGCATTCACCATAAGGTATGGATTGTATGAGTACACCGTAATTCCTTTTGGCTTAACCAATGCTCCAACATACTTCATGAATATGATGAACAAGGTGTTCATGGAATTTCTCGACAAGTTTGTTGTCGTTTTCATCGATGACATCTTAGTCTACTCCAAGAGCAAAGAAGAGCATGAAGGACACTTGCGTTTGATACTCGAGAAGTTGAGAGAGCATAAGCTTTATGCCAAATTCAGCAAGTGTGAGTTCTGGTTGGAAGAAGTTGGTTTTCTGGGTCATGTTATGACAAAGGATGGTGTGGAAGTTGATCCTGCTAAAGTTTCAGCTGTGACAGAATGGGAATCTCCCAAGAATGTGAAAGAAGTACGTAGTTTCCTTGGCTTAGCAGGTTACTACAGAAGATTCATTGAAAATTTCTCAAAGGTTGCTAAGACCATGACTGAATTACTAAAGAAAGACAAGAAGTTTTCTTGGTCTGAAGGTTGTGAAGTCAGCTTTCAAGAGTTGAAGAAGAGACTTGTGATAGCACCAGTTCTGTGTCTGCCAGATTTGGAAAAAGATTTCCAAGTATATTGTGATGCATCTCATCAAGGTTTGGGTGCCGTACTTATGCAAGACGGTAAAGTTGTGGCCTATTCCTCGAGACAACTCAAAACTCATGAGGTGAACTATCCTACTCATGATTTAGAGTTAGCCTCTGTCGTCCACGCACTCAAAACATGGAGACATTACCTTTTGGGAAAGCGTTGTGAAGTGTTTACAGACCACAAAAGTTTGAAGTATATCTTCACCCAAAAGGAAATCAATATGATACAAAGAAGATGGTTAGAGCTTATCAAGGATTATGACTTAAGTTTGCAATACCACCCTGGTAAAGCAAATGTTGTAGCAGATGCTCTAAGTCGTAAGGTATTTGTAAATGGCCTTACCAAAGGAGAATTGCCAGATGATTTGTGTACTCAATTCAAAGAACTCAGATTGGAGATTGTGCCTGAAGGACATCTTATGTCTTTGGATGTTCAACCCACTTTGTTGGACAAGATTCGAGAAGCTCAGAAGACCGATAAGGAAATTGAAAGGATTAAGGAAAATATTGGCCAAGGGAGAGATAAAAATTTCCATGAAGACGAACAGGGTACATTATGGCATGTGAAACGTATCTGTGTTGCACAAGATCCAGAGTTACTGTGGCATCCCGCAAAACCACTACTAGAAAATCGCGGTGTTTTTGTGTTGCGCATCATCATGACCGCATGCTCATGTCATCATGCATATTATTTTACTTGAAATTATGTTGCGAAAGACTATATTATTTTCTAAAACTAGCCCTCCTTCTATTTCAAATTAAACCCTCGGATGTTTCCGGATATTTTGTTTGTCTAAAACTAATTACAAAATCTTTTACAAAATTAAA
The DNA here is from genome assembly GCA_030063025.1 of Avena longiglumis. NCBI lineage: Eukaryota > Viridiplantae > Streptophyta > Magnoliopsida > Poales > Poaceae > Avena > Avena longiglumis. Next base: position 138,271,926 of record CP125978.1, read on the forward strand.
ATAAACATTTTTTTAAAATAAAACTGTTTTGATCGTGGGAGGCAGCCCGGCCTGAAAAGCCAGGCCACCTACCACCCCGATCGGCCCAGCCCAATCTCACAGGAAACCCTAATCTAGTCCTATTCTCCAAACCATAATCCCACCTACCCCAGATCCTACCCCATCCCACACTCCCTCAAACCGCCGCCACCATCTCTCACCCACCCTCCATGTACACACACACACACCACACACGCTCCTACCCCTTTGTCCACTCTTACCTTGGCCCCACCTAAAACCAACCGCGCCTGGCCCCACCTGCCAGCGTCCCTGACGCGCCTCCCTCCCCAATCTTCCGTCCGCCTCCACCGCTCCTCTCCCTCACCTCCCACCTCTCGTCTCCCTGGCGCTTCCCTCCTCCTAGCCTAGCGCCGCCGCCAGCAGGCCTCCTCCCAGGTCGCCGCCTCCCCGCCCCCAAGCTCCTCCGCCTGGCCTTCTCGGCCTCGCCGTTTCCCCACCTCCTCTGGGCTCTTCAACCCGCCGCCGGACCCTCCTCTTGCTGGCCGAGCGCGCCGCCCCGAAGCCCGGCCCGGCGCGGACCCTCCCTGCACCAAGCTCCACCGCCGCCACGGGACCCTGCGCCACCGCGACCTCCGGATCCCCATCCCCCGTCGCCTCCTTCCTCGGTAGGCCCCACCGCCGACCGCTCCTCCTTCCTGCGAGCGTGCGCCTCCGCCTTCTCTGGCCGCCGACGCTCCGGCGCCCCCTCCTCCCTCACCTCTGCAAGCTTCCGTCGCCGCTCCCTGGCGTCCTCCCTAGGGCTGGCCTCTGTCCCGGCCTGCACCAGCTCGTCGCCGAACCTTCGGGCCGCCATGTTCTGCCTCTGCGCCAGCGCGACGGCCGTCGGTCGCGCGTCACCCTCTCCATCGCCCTGCGAGCCCCCTGTTTCCCTCGGGCCGAACCCTGCCTTGGCGCGTCGCTCGCGACCTGCCTCGTCCTCGGCCTCATGCGACCCTGCCGCTCCGGCGCCCATCTTCCTTCTCAACGCCGCTCGTCACCTCTCCCTGCAGATCGTCCATGTGCGGGCTTCCGATCATCCCCAAACCGGCACCATCACCGTGCCTCTGTAGCACTATCCAAGTACCCATTCAAGTGCGGCATGTGCTCTGTTTACCACGCCAGATGGAGCTGATCGAGTCACTGATTCGAGACCGTCGACTTGGACCAGTTGCTAGGATCGACTTCGTCAGCTACCGCAAGATCGCCCGACGCCAAGATCGCCACATGGAACCGAAGACCGAACCCGATAACCGCCAAGGCCGCTGACACGGATACACCGAGTTCTCCATCAAGTACACCAAGACCGTCGACATGGAACCGAATGACGCCAAGTTCTTCGACCCCGGAGACTGCTCCATCTGAACCTCAAGACCTCCTTCCGAACCCTAGATCCGAATCCTGAGTCCGATCCCGAACCCTTCGGAACCCCCAAGATCTTCCGAACCCCGATGTGTGACACTGATCCGAGCCCCTATTTTATAAATGCCATCTATATAATTGTTGCATATTAAATTGTCATACTCGCATGCATATTGTCATGTGGTTTGGGGGCCTTATGCCGATTCACCTGAATTAAATATGGGGCCCATATGCGGGCAAATCTAGTCTTATATTGGCCTCATTTAAATTTGTGTAGCGAACCGGTAACTTATCTTGCCCTGTTATTACAACATTTAATTTGCGGGGTAGATAAATAACTTGAACCGTTTAATTAATTGTCGGGACCCCGGTTCCGCTTAATATGATCTAATTGCATTGCACCTTTGCCATGTCATACATCATACATGCATCATGACCGATCTTTTGCCGTAGTATTAAATATTGCATCCGGTGTTTATTCTAGTGTTTTGGCTCTTCGCGGATAAGGCCGTTGAGTTGATGCGAGTGTCGAACCGATCTTCGGTTGAACCTTCGGCAATGTTTTCAGGCGAGCATCTCCACCTTTCTACCTATCTTACTTTTATAGTATTTATTCCCTCCTGTTGATCTATTGCTATCTGTGTTGCGATGTTTAGTGCCGTGTTATCCCTTGCAGCCTTATATTGCCTTGGACACCTCCTATTACCTGTTGTTTGGTAGATAGTTGGACCAGCGTCGTAGTCGCTTGCTTGCTTTGTTGCGTGTCGTCAAGTACCACGCTTGTTGGAGTATTGCCGCATGTTTAATGTTGGAGATGACCATGGCTTTAATTATCGTTTAATAATAACTAAAATTGAAGTAGGTAAATGCAGAGGAACCGTGGGTGATAGATAATATTTGGTTTCGACCGCCACTTTGGTGTCCGTGGGACCCGAGTTCTTGACACTGTTAGAGATCGAGCGCTAACCACATGTGGGATGTATGGGCACCCCCATCGATTTAGTACCTGATTCCAAGTACTGTATTGGGGGCCACAAGTAGTTTGGGGCTTTATTACTATTATGTACTTATCCCATGCTTTACTGCTTTATTTACGATTGTGCGAGGAGCACCTGTACTGTTTAGGATCGTGACCCGTCTTCGCTGTATCGACAAGCCCGAGAGTTTCAGGTTCCCAGTCGTTTACAGCCGGCTCCACAAACCCTGAGTCCGTCTCGGAGCCCGGCCGACTTTGTTGCGGGTGTACTTAGTGGGGTGGCCCCCCGTGCTTGCTTTGGGTCTGGGAAACGTCGTGTCCGAAACCCCGTCGACATACCGTTGGGTGTATGTTTTGTGATCTTGTACCTACCTGATCCGACAACAAGGGTGTAGGTGCGTGTGGAAACTTTGGTGCACCCCTGCAGGAGGATTAAATCTTTTCGAGAAGCCGTGTCCGCGGTTATGGACGACTTGGAGCACAGGTCTCGATCATAGACAACTATAACTAAAGTTTACTGTTATAATTTGACTTGTATCCGATATGACTAGTAATCAGCTTCACTGCAACGGAATGGCTAAATAAAAGTACCAACAACTGCTGGGTTTCGGGATATCTCATGCTAATTGTATTTGACTAGTAAGTGTCGCAACTACAACGGAATGGTTAAATAAAATTGCCCACTGCTTATTATATCAGGATGATTATCTATACTTGACTAGTAATTGCTGCAACGATAACTGCATAAATAAAACTGCCAACTGTGTGAGTTCCTCGGTTGACTTCCTCGTTTGGTCTCGAGGGGGAAACACCAGGATGGGTTTGTATGATGGTAGCATCAGGTTGGTTCCGAATAGGTCTTTCTTATCCCTCTCTGATAGCCGACAGTTATATCGAGTCTCTATAGGTTGTTTAGTGCATCTTTGCCGCCTTGATCCACCATACCTATGTAGGCGAGGACCGCGAATTCTAGCCTCGCTGCATCGGCCCGATCTTGACCGCTCTCTCTTTTCCTTTGCCCTTTGTCGGCACCCCTTTTGTTTAAGAAGGTTTTGAGATCGACGTCGTTAGCAGGGTTACCCTTCCGGCTTGGCCTGGGCAGGGTTATGGACGCCATTGGTTATTCTTCAGGGCTCTTAGCCCCATTTGCATCTTGTCCGTAGTTGGACGCTCTATCGTTTTCAAGGTGATTTGGATATTTGTTCTGTATATATGTGTTCTTGACTCATGGAGTCGTGTTGTATATATATCTGTTCTGTGGGTCCCATCGAGGACTGTTGTGTAATGTTATTACTTCGTTTTCCACCCGCACGAAAGTGCCTGGTGGGCACCTTTGAATCGTTTCTATGCGGGTTTGGCGGGTTTCGCTAAAACTTGCATAGGGACGATTCTGAGGGTGTTACAGAGTGGTATCAGAGCTCCGTAGTTGCGATACCCCACAAGTCCAGCATGTAGGATAACCTAGCTAACGGCCGAAGTAGAGTGTCAAAACTATTTTTGCAAAATCGGTTGGATAGTTCTGATCAGGTCTGATTTTACTCCTTACCCCTCTGCTGCTCTCCTCTCACCTCTGCGTGTTTTGAATCCGCTCTCTGCTCTCTCTTCGAGTCCAGGATTTCTCGTGGTTGGGTTCCATCGTACCTTCAGGGTTTCGCTTCCTCCTTTGGTAACAGTGTTGCTACATCTGGTCTTCATGCGATCCGAGGAATCCTTCGACTGGAGGACTTCTCTTTGTTCCTTCTCGTGCCTTCCGGTGTTTTCCGACGCGACGACATCATCTACGCCAGATCCAATGCAGAGTCTGCATCACTCCTTTGTTTCTGAACCTCGCTTGTTGAGATCTACAATTTGAATTCTGTGAGTTGGTTGCATAATTTCCTATTCATGTGCAGAGTAATGCTTTGGGTGTGCGATGGACTGATCACCATCCGACTACTCTTATCATTCGCTCTTGCACATTGAATGGTGAATCATTGCAGTTATGTTCCTTCCGCGAAAGTTAGAGGTGGCTTTACCCTTTTGAGACCTTACCTTCATCTTTGTTTCTCCGGAGTGTTCTCTCGACGAATGGGGAACAATCCTTGTTGGTGGTGTCGCCATTTTCCAGCTGAGAAAGAACTCTTGTTAGTGGTGTCGCGAGGATCTACACGAAGCGAGAAGACGCAGATCGCCGACCTTCCTCCGGTACCATGAGGCGGATCTCGAGGGCGAGATCCATTGTTAGTGGTGTCGAATTGTGGCATCCCGCAAAACCACTACTAGAAAATCGCGGTGTTTTTGTGTTGCGCATCATCATGACCGCATGCTCATGTCATCATGCATATTATTTTACTTGAAATTATGTTGCGAAAGACTATATTATTTTCTAAAACTAGCCCTCCTTCTATTTCAAATTAAACCCTCGGATGTTTCCGGATATTTTGTTTGTCTAAAACTAATTACAAAATCTTTTGAAAATTTAAATAAAGCATCCCGCTAAAACCACTACTAGAAAATCGCTGTTGTTTATACTTTGTGCATCATCATGACATCATCATGCATTTTTTTCGCCTAAAACAATTTCCCCAAAGCCGATTTTGTTTTCTAAAGATATCCCCTCTTTGTTCAAATCAAAACCCTAGATCTGTCCGGATCTTTTGTTTGTCTAAAACCCTTTTACAAATGTTTTGATTTAAAACAAAGAAAAATAATAAAATATAATAAATCTGTTTTGTTCCGGGGAAGGCCGCCACCGGCCAGGCCCAAAAGTCCCAGATGGCAGCATCCTACTACCCCAAATAAATATCTAAACCTAACCCTAGGCTTGCCCTACCCCAAACCCTAATCCCCATCTAACCCCACCCCTCACCCCTATCCCAACCGCCACCCACCTGGCCCGCCTGGTCAACCACCCACCCCTGCCCACACCCCAACGCCACATGCCGGTTCCACCTACCCCGCCCTCTTCCCCGCTTGCAGCCCCACTCCCTTGGTCCGCCCAATCCCGCTTGGCCCCACCCAGAAAACCACTCACGCACGCGTCCCACCCGAGCCTCCTGTCCCTCTCTCTCTTTCCCCACGCCCCGCTCCTGGCCCACCATCTCTCTGTTCTTCGCGAGTACGCCAGGACCCCCGCCGCCACGATTCGATCCCCCTCCTCGGACCGAGCTCGAGGCCCAGCGCCATCGCCTCCTTCCCCAGGGCGCCGCCGTCGCTTGGGGATCCCTCTTTCACCCTCTCTTCCTCGCCTCCGTCGCTACCCGCCTCGACCACCACCGCTCGGGACCACCCCTCCCCTCCCTGCGCGCTCTGCCCGCCACCGGCCAGTAGGCCGCGCCGCCGCTCGGGTCTTGCTCGTCGACGACGCCCCTGTTCGCCGGCCGCCGTCGGCCGCTCCTCCAGGCGCCGCCGTGCCCTGCATCTCCGGCACTCCGTGAGCGCCGTCGCCTGCAGCAAGCTCGGCATCGATGCCCATGGACTCTCTCTGGCCGTCCCCCTCTCCGCGCGAGCTCTCCAGCGAGCGCTGCCGCTCGACGTCCTCTCCCCCCCTCTGTTCGTCAGCCTCCCCAGCGAGCACCCTCTTTGACGCCACCATGGCCTCCGTCCTTGCTAAGCTCCCCTTCAACCTGGACCTCCTCGCCGTCCGCCGGCGCTTCCCTCCCCTCTAGCCAAGGTCTTCTTCCACGCACCCACATCCTCCTCTGCACCTCTCACGCGCTCCCCCTCGCCTCTGCCTCCCCGGTGCACAGAGCGCAAGCCCCGCTCTGTCCTGCTCCTGGCGTTTGGGGGCCACCCCAGGGTCCTATGTGTCTGTGTTTGCTTGTTCTCTGTATCTAAGCAAGACCGTGTGGTGTTGTTGTATGCCCCTACTCAAGATCGACGACGACATGTGCATCGCCGGGTTCCTCATCTATGTTGTCGCCCGCGTGACCGATGTTTGGACGAGAAACCGAGGGGCTATACCAACGCCAAGATCTCTGAAGGGTCTATCGGCAACCAAGTTCGCCATCCGCCTCGACGTCGAAACCTGCAGGCAACGGCGTCACATTCCAAGATCTTCGTCACGGAACCCGAAGACCCCTGAACCGGACCCGAAGAACATGGAGCGCCAAGAACTTCTACCGGAGACCGAGCCCGAACCCCATCGAACCCCCCCAACCCAAGATCTTCCGAACCCAGATGTGTGAACCTTTCCCGAGCCCCTATTTTATAAATGCGAGTTATAAAACTGCTGCATATTAAATTGTTCATGCATGCATACTTGTGTGTGGGATTGGGGGAACTATGCCGATTCACCTTATAATTAAATATGGGGCCCATATGCGGGCAAATCTAGTCTTGGCCTCATTTAAATTTGTGTAGCGAACCGATACTATGTTTTGCCTTGTTAAGACAACATTTAAATTGCGGGCTATCTAAACAACATGAACCTATTAATTAATTGTCGGGACCCCGGTTCCACTTAATATGGCCTAAATGCATCGCACCTTTTCCATGTCATACATCATACATGCATCATGCCCGATCTTCTGTCATAGTATTAAATAGTGCATCCGGTGTTTCTTCTAGTGTTTTGGTTCTTCGTGGATAAGGCCGTTGAGTTGATGCGAGTGTCGATCCGATCTTCGAATGAACCTTCGGCAATGCTTTTCAGGAGAGCATCTCCCCCTTTCTACCTATCTTACTTTTATAGTATTTATTCCCTCCTGTTGATCTATTGCTATATGTGTTGCGATGCTCTAGTTTTCGTACCCGTGATATCCCTTGCAGCCTTATATTGCCTTGGACACCTCCTATTACCTGTTGTTTGGTAGATAGTTGGACTTGCGCGTCGTAGTCGCTTGCTCTAATGCTGTTGCGTCTCGTCCAGAACCACAGTTGTTGGAGTATTGTCGCATGTTTAATGTTGGAGATGACCATGGCTTTAATTATCGTTTAATTCAATTATTGTTTAATAACTAAAATTGAAGTAGGTAAATGCAGAAGCACAGGTGGGCAATAGATGTTATTTGGTTGTTAACCGTCCACTTGTGTCCCGTAGGACCCCGAGTTCTTGACACATGTTCCGAGATCGAGCGCGCTAACAACATGTGGGATGTATGGGCACCCCCATCGATTTAGTACCTGATTCCAAGTACTATACTGGGGGCCACAAGTAGTTTGGGGCTTTATTACTATTCTTTACTTATGCCATGCTTTACTACTTTATTTTACGATTGTGCGAGGAGCACCTGTACTGTTTAGGATCGTGACCCGTTTTCGCTGTATCGACAAGCCCGAGAGTTTCGGGTTCCCAGTCGTTTACAGCCGGCTCCACAAACCCTGAGTCCGTCTCGGAGCCCGGCCGACTTTGTTGCGGGTATACTTAGTGGGGTGGCCCCCCGTGCTTGCTTTGGGTCTGGGAAACGTCGTGTCTGAAACCCCGTCGACAAACCGTTGGGTGTATGTTTTGTGATCTTGTACCTACCTGATCCGACAACAAGGGTGTAGGTGCGTGTGGAAACTTTGGTGCACCCCTGCAGGGTTAAATATTTTCGAGAAGCCGTGTCCGCGGTTATGGACGACTTGGAGCACAGGTCTCGATCATAGACAACTATTACTAAAGTTTACTGTTATAATTTGACTTGTATCCGATATGACTAGTAATCAGCTTCACTACAACGAAATGTCTAAATAAAAGTACCAACAACTGCTGGGTTTTGGGATATCTCATGCTAATCGTATATTTGACTAGTAAGTGTTGCAACTACAATAGAATGGTTAACTAAAACTGCCCACTGCTTATTATATCAGGATGACTCTTGCAATCTATATTTGACTAGTAATTGCCGCCACTATAACGGAATGAATAAAACTGCCAACGGTGTGAGTTCCTCGGTTGACTTCCTCGTTTGGTCTCGAGGGGGAATACCAGGATGGGTATGCTTGGTGATAGTATTAGGTTGGTTTCGAATAGGTCTTTCTTATCCCTCTCTGATAGCCGCCAGTTATATCGAGTCTCTATAGGTTGTTTAGTGCATGCTGCGCTGCCGCTCAGTCCACCATACCTATGTAGGCGAGGACCGCCGAATTCTAGCCTCGCCGTGTACTGGCCTCAGTACTGACGCTCCTCTTTTTCTTTTGCCCTTTGTCGGCACCCCTTTTGTTTTAGCAGGTTTTGAGATCGACGCCGTTAGAAGGGTTACCCTTCCGGCTTGGCACGGGGGGTTATGGGCGCCATTGGTTATTCTTGAGGCTCTTAGCTCAATTTGCATCTTGTCCATTTCGGACGCTATATCGTTTAAAGGTGATTTGGATCTTTGTATTGTATATCGTATTCTTGACTCATTGAGTCATGTTGTATATATATTTGTTACGTGGGTCCCATCGAGGACTGTTGTGTAATGTTATTACTTCGTTTTCCACCCCGCATTAAGTGCTGGTGGGCACCTTTGAATCGTTTCTATGCGGGTTTGGGGTTTCGCTAAAACTTGCATAGGGCTGATTCTGAGGGTTTCTGAGTGGTATCGAGCTCGGATTGCGATACCCCACAAGTCCAGCCTGTAGGATAACCTAGCTAACTGCCGAAGTAGAGTGTCAAAACTATTTTTCAAAATCGGTTGTATAGTTCTGATTAGGTCTGATTTTACTCCTTACCCCTCTGCTATTCTCCTCTTACCTCTACGCGTTTTGAATCAACCTCTTATCTTTTCTTCGAGTCCAGGATTTCTCGTGGTTGGGTTTCTGTCGTACCTTTAGGGTTTCGCTTCTTTCCTATTATAACGATGGCGCTACAAACATCTTATCTGCATCTCGTTTGGTGTACCCTTCATCCAATCTTTTTGTTCTTGAACTCTTTATCTATATGTGTACCTTGTTGGATATCCGTATCGTTGAAAAACATATGAGAAGGACGAGCATTGGTGAAGTTGGAGTATACCTTGAACATGTGTTGTTCATGCCAATGGAACCATTGTGAAATCTAATCGTTATGTATTTTCATAAAAATTTCTGTTGTATCTTCCGGTGTTTTCCGATGTGATGACCTCATCTACATCAGATCCAATGCAGAGCTGGCATCATCCCTTTGTTCCGAATACCGCTTATGAAGATCTTCAGTCTAAATTTCGAGAGTTGTGTTGCCTGATTTTCCTATTCATGTATAGAGTTGATAGTTTGGGTACGGGATGGACTGATCACCCTAACCGACTCTTACTGTTCACTCTTGTACATCGAACTGGTGGATCAATGTAAATTTTCCCTCTTCTCATGGAAGTTAGAGGTGGCCTTATCTTCTGATACCTCTACCTCCGTCCTTTGTTTCTCCGGAGTGCTCTCTTGACGAACGTGAGCACCGACCTTTGTTGGTGGTGTCGCCGATTTCAAGATGGAGAAGGAATCATTGTTAGTGGTGTCGCGATGATCTACACGAATCAAGAAGATGCAGACCGTCGGCCTTCTTCCCCGTACCGTGAGGCAGATCTCGAGGGCGAGATCCATTGTTAGTGGTGTCGAATTGTGGCATCCCGCTAAAACCACTACTAGAAAATCGCTGTTGTTTATACTTTGTGCATCATCATGACATCATCATGCATTTTTTCGCCTAAAACAATTTCCCAAAGCCGATTTTGTTTTCTAAAGATATCCCCTCTTTGTTCAAATCAAAACCCTAGATCTGTCCGGATCTTTTGTTTGTCTAAAACCCTTTTACAAATGTTTTGATTTAAAACAAAGAAAAATAATAAAATATAATAAATCTGTTTTGTTCCGGGGGAGGCCGCCACCGGCCAGGCCCAAAAGGCCCAGCTGGCAGCAGCCTACTACCCCAAATAAATATCTAAACCTAACCCTATGCTTGCCCTACCCCAAACCCTAATCCCCATCTAACCCCACCCCTCACCCCTATCCCAGCCGCCACCCACCTGGCCCGCCTGGTCAACCACCCACCCCTGCCCACACCCCAACGCCACCTGCCGGTTCCACCTACCCCGCCCTCTTCCCCGCTTGCAGCCCCACTCCCCTGGTCCGCCCAATCCTGCTTGGCCCCACCCAGAAAACCACTCACGCACGCGTCCCACCCGAGCCTCCTGTCCCTCTCTCTCTTTCCCCACGCCCCGCTCCTGGCCCACCATCTCTCATTTCTTGGCATGCGCCGGGACCCCGCCACGATTCGATCCCCCTCCTCGGACCGAGCTCGAGGCCCAGCGCCATCGCCTCCTTCCCCAGGGCGCCGCCGTCGCTTGGGGATCCCTCTTTCCCCCTCTCTTCCTTGCCTCCGTCGCTACCCGCCTCGACCACCACCGCTCGGGACCACCCCTCCCCTCCCTGCGCGCTCTGCCCGCCACCGGCCAGTAGGCCGCGCCCCTTCAGGGTCTTGCTCGTCGGCGCCACATTCGCCGGCCGCCGTCGGCCGCGCCTCCAGGCGCCGCCGTGCCCTGCATCTCCGGCACTCCGTGAGCGCCGTCGCCTGCAGCAAGCTCGGCATCGATGCCCATGGACCCTCTCTGGCCGTCCCCCTCTCCGCGCGAGCTCTCCAGCGAGCGCTGCCGCTCGACGTCCTCTCCAGCGAGCACCCTCTTCAACACCACCATGGCCTCCGTCCTCGTCAAGCTCCCCTTCAACCTGGACCTCCTCGCCGTCCGCCGACGCTTCCCTCCCCTCTGGCCAAGGTCTTCTTCCACGCGCCCACGTCCTCCTCTGCACCTCTTGCGCGCTCCCCCTCGCCTCTGCCTCCCCGGTGCACAGAGTGCAAGCCCCGCTCTGTCCTGCTCCTGGCGTTTGGGGGCCACCCCAGGGTCCTATGTGTCTGTGTTTGCTCGTTCTCTGTATCTAAGCAAGACCGTGTGGTGCTGTTGTATGCCCTACTCAAGATCGACGATGACATGTGCATCGCCGGGTTCCTCATCTATGTTGTCGCCCGCGTGACCGATGTTTGGACGAGAAACCGAGGGGATATACCAACGCCAAGATCTCTGAAGGGTCTATCGGCAACCAAGTTCGCCATCTGCCTCGATGTCGAAACCCGCAGGCAACGGCGTCACATTCCAAGATCTTCGTCACGGAACCCGAAGACCCCTGAACCGGACCCGAAGAACATGGAGCGCCAAGAACTTCTACCGGAGACTGTCGTGGGAATGACCACGGCAGATGCTGCAATCGGCAGCGAGTAGTAGAACGAAGGGCAAGGGCGGCCAGCCATCTGCGGTGCGAGATGAGGGCGGAGACTCAGGGTTTTACCCAGGTTCGGCCCCGGAGTAAAGACCTACTCTGCTAGATTGTATTATGGAGGTGTTTACAATGGCGAACTTCGGCGGCTAGGCGGCGGTTGCTTGGTGTATGAGGGCGTCTCTACTCACCCCTTAGGGAGGTTTATATAGGCACCTCCCTAGGGTTTACATATCTCAACCGATTCGGTTACAACTTTGTCAATCGTTTAACTTTCGAGACCGTGGGCCTATCTACTGCTGGGCCTTGACCTCGATCGCTGGTACCTGATGGGCTTTGATCCACTCGCCGATTCTGCGGGCCACTCGCGGACTTTGGGCGGTCGAATGTCCCGCCGAGGATACCCGGTGAGCATATCCCCATCGGTAGTCCCGTCGTTGATTAGGCGGCGGGTGGCTGTGGCGATCGAGTATCTGGCTTCGAGTTGGCATCCAGTCGAATCGTCGGCGGGCTCCTGTACAAAGGAAAAAATCCGGCGAACCGAGTCGCGTTTTGAGCATACCGAACCAACGGGTCGCGGCCTCGGCGAATAACTCAGCGAGCCGAGTGGCAGGAGGCGGACCGTCGGGCGTGGTCAAACTAGCCGTTAAGGTAACTTAACGGTAACTTTCGGCGTAATCATCGGCAGCGTAACGGCCCCTAATTTGGCGGGCAGCTCCGCTATATAAGGAATGGTTGGCCATCGGAAAACCGCCCACCATTTCTTCGATCGCACATCTTCGCCCGTTGATCCCGCCGCAATCCTCCAACCTCTAGGCAAATCCTCGCCATGGCCCTCTCCACCGAACCTTGGGTAGATCCAAGTGCACCAGGGCGCGGTGGCCTCCTTGAGGAGGAATCCTGCGGCCGCTGTGAATCCCAGCCGGAGAACGACCCCGAACCAGCGAGAGTTCATCTGCTTCACTAGTCACCTCGGCGGGGTTTAGGGTTTCCACTTCTCTATTCTTCCGGCGCCTGCGCTACTCGAGATCAGCCCTCGGATCTGGGTCCCCATAGTATCGAGCAGCTCGCCATCTTTGTGGCGTTCTGAGTGCTATGAGCTGCCCTATTTTCCCTTGTGGCAAGATCTGTTCCATGGACGGATCAGCGCGAGAGGCGGACCCAATGCTAGCAGCGGCTTAACCTTCAACTGAAATCCAAAGCCTCCTTCTTGACTTGATCTTGCCGGCCAAAGCGGCGGCTGGAAAAAGTCTTGGTTTTACGTGACGGCGACCCGGAGGACGGCGATCCGGTACTCGGCCGACCGCCCGAGCGCAATCTCCAGTCGCCAAGCTTCCCGGCGACCAGCGGATGGTCGTCGACGAGATCTCGGACCATTGATGCGAAGAAGAAGGGCTCAGACGGTGAACTGTACAACTGTTGGCTTGGCGGCGATCGTCCTTTCGCCCAACGCGAGCACTACATGTACCAGTACACGGGCGAAGACTCGGCGAAGGCCTGCCTCGCCCAGTGGAAGCGGAGGACTACCTCCTGGCTGAAGAGGATCACCAGGCGGCATGCGGATCGCAGCGGGCTCCTCCATACACCACAAGCGTCCGGCTCGGCGGTAATAACCTGATCTTATTCGCGATCGCAGCATATGCGATGCGGTAATTCTAACTTTGTTCCATGTTAGCAGCTATTCCAAGTGGTGGAAGGTGGCTTCCACCCGCCCGATGGCAGAGCTCGGGCCATCCGCCCGGGACATGCGAAGTCGCCTCCGCCAAGGGCAATGAGGGCGATGAATCGAAGAGGAGATCGCCCACTGATCCGAAAGACCGAGGCAACGTCAGCGAACTCGAGGCGGCGAGCCTCGGCGTCATGACGATGACGAGGAACTCCGAGACCACCTCGCTCCGTCAGGCCACTCCGCGAAGAAGAAGAAGAGAAAGAGGCGAGGCCCCCCTAAGGAGGGGCGAAGCCGCGAAGATAGCCTCACCGCGCTCAGCGAGCAGCTCCGATGCTCATAGCTCGGCGGTGTGGCGGCTCGGCAACAACCACACTAGACGCACCATCCATGGAGGCACGCTGGCTCAATGCCCCGCCCGCGCCGATCCGGGCTAGGGAAGGCTCCAGCTGAGGCGACTTCGCCTCGCCAAGGGTCCCGAGCGTGGCGGTCTCGCCCCGCAAGGAGGCTCCGGTCGCGGCAGCTCCTAGCAAGGAAGCCTCCGCCGAAGGCGCCCCGGAGGCACCAACCGCTACCTCAACATCAAAGAAACCGTTCGTGTCACGGGCCCCGGCGCCTGGACAGGGCTCGATCGCCGGCTTGGCCCGAGCTGGAAAAACCGGCCGCCTTCGCGCAGGCTGCGTTTCATTCCGTCGCCAAGTGAGTGTACTCGGCTTCGCCTTTCTCTCTTAGTATTTTGAATGTTTTTTCCTGAATTGTCTCGTCGTGGGACGGAGTGAAGAAGATGAGCCACCCGACGGTGGCCAAGGTGCCCTCCGCCACTGGCGGGAGGACCCTTCCCGTAAGAGGAAGGTGGATGAGGTCGCCGCTCCACGGAAGGCAGCAAGAAGGCCAAAGGCGATGACATCGTTGTCTCCGGCGACACGGCGATCGCCGGCTGGGCCCGCCGTTGAAGCGACCGCATCCACGAAGGGGGGGATTTCGTTGCCTAGACCGGAAGAAGCGAGCTCCTTTGGGGCGGGTGCTACCTTCCCTCGCTTCATGACCAAGGCGGCTACGGCGAGTGAGGCTGCGACTCCGAACCCCGCTCCAGAGGTCGCCGACGCTGAGATTGACCACCGTCGCGGGCACACACCGGCGCTGCTTGCGTCAGTGGACGCGGCGCAACTGCACGGCATGCTTGGCGCGGCCATCCAGGTACCTCCAGTCCCCGAGGATCAGGTCGGTGTTTTGCAGCGGCCTGATTCTTTATAGTTACTTGTTTCGTGCGTTCGAGTCCAGTCCCCGAGTGCGTACTCGCTAAATTGTGGCGGTGGGCAGTAATTTCGAGCCACGGTCCCGAGTGCGCACCGCTAAATTGTAGCGGGTGGGCACTTAGCACCGAGCCACGGTCCCGAGTGCGCACTTAAATTGTAGCGGGTGGGCCCGAATATTCGAGCCACCGGTCGAGTGCGCTTTTCGCTAAATTATAGCGGTGGGCGCTGAGTTGTTTTCGTGAACGACTTTGAAACTTTGCGGGTTTACAACGGAGTCGGCAGAAGCGATTGGCTCGGCAGCGTCTTTGAAAGAGTTGGGCGCTCTTCAAAGTAAACAAGGAGCGAGGCGATTGCTGCGCAGAGGTGGCTCGCCGAGAGCTTGTCCTCTTTGGCGGGCGCAGCGGCAATCTGCGTTAAGCCTTCTTGAGCAAAGGATCGCCGACCTCGGCCTTGAACTGCGGGGCGAGAGAAAAAGCGAGCTCGTGAGCAGGCGAGCTAAGGCGCCGTTGCTGCCGCGGAAGACGGAAGGTGTCGGAAGCCCTCATCGTTGGGCTTCGGGGCGAACATCGCTTCAAAGCTTCATTCTTGGGCTCCCGCCCGTTGATCGTGAGTCGTCTTCCGGTCTTGTGGTTACATTGTTTGTGGTTTCCGTGGTGCTCTGCTGTTTCCATCTAGCAGGCGTATGATTGGTAGCCATGAAGAAGCGAGTTCTCTTGATGCGAGGAGTGCGTGAGCATGCTCGTCGACTTCGGCGGCGGCGGCGACTTGCATCGCGCCTACCTTCAAGAGATGTCGCCACGGAGGTTATTCCCAATGACCTCATTGAGGTGTGGGAGTACTTGGAGAAGGCGCCGCGTCGTGGAGTTCATGGCGTCGGCTTTTCGGCGTGGGCGTCGGCGGCTCTGAGCTGGGACTCGCCCACTTCCCGAAGATTTCGACCTCGGCGGCGTGATGAGTGGTTATCCTTCGTAAATGCGGCGGTGGATCTGTCAAGTTCTTAAGCTGCGAGAGCGTCTTGCGCCGCTCGGGCGTGTTTGGGCAATGGGCGACCTTCTTCCGTGTCGAAGCGGTCGTCGCGCGAAACGCCGAGCCGCCGCATCGCGACTTCAAGGTCGAGCAGCCCTTCCGCGCGGCGATGGCGGGCCAGCTGACGACTTATCCATCGAACTCGTACACTGTATTCATCCGGAAGCACCGGGACGCTGGTGCATCATCGTCGAAGCCTGCGGAATAGTGTTAGTAACAATTCTGCCGAGTAGGCATATTTTGTAATGTAAGACAATGCGACATGCGATTGAATGGAACGTTGTGTTCGTTTTGTTATTTATTTGCGTGTTTTGGATTGATTTTGGGTGAGTCCCCGAGCGCGTCCGCCCTTTTGCGGGTTTCACCTTAAATATGATGTTTTGTTGTTTATCATGTGTGTTGTTTTTTGGGTCGACTCGCCCGAGCTCGGAGAGCGATAAAGCGACTCCCTCGAGTGCTTTGACTTTACCGTTTTCCGTCTGTCTGATGCGGGTGTCGAGTCGGCGTGGTACTTGGTATTTCAAGCGCGACTCGAGGTGGTTGAGGGGCGCGTTTGTGTAAGCGTCGCTCTGCCTGGCCCGGTGGGTCGGTCGGCGTGGCGAGTCCTAGGCACGCTCTCTTACTTGGCGTTTTCCTGATCGAGGCGAACTGGTATCCAGTCCCGGCGTGGTACTTAGCCGTTAAAGTCGCTCTGCCAATCACGGAGGACCAGTCGCTGTGAAGCGAGACGGATGTCTTGGTTCGTAAAACCAGTCGAGCTAAGCGACTCCGATGGGGCTCCGGATTGGCGTTTTGTGGACGATGCAAGACCTGAAATGACTCGGTGCTCTTACGCCCTTTTCTTAGCCGTGCCGTCGCTGTACCAAGGGTTGACTTACGTATTTTAGCATGCTGTTAATTCTGTGCGAGTGGCACAAGGAATGGAGAATAGGCAATTTTTATGTAACCGTTTCTTTTATTCATAGCGTGGAGAGTACACATGTGGGGTTCTAGGTATAGAACTTCGGAGGAGATTTACATTCCACGGCCGCTGACGTCGAGTTCACCGTCCCTTGGGCGTCGGCGAGGTAGTAGGCATCGTTGCCAATCTGCGCCCGATAGCGAGCGGGCCTTCCATGGAGGGAGAGCTTGTGCATGCCCTTCTTGTCCTGGATGAGCGTAGCACCAAGTCGCCTTCTGGAAGGTGCGGGTTTTCACCCGTCGGCTGTGGTAGCGGCGGGCCCCTTGCTAGATAGCGGTGCGATCGGGCGGTCGCGCGCTTTGAGTTGGTCGAGCCCATCTTGGCGGGCCAGTTCGTTATGCCTCCGTATAGTGGGCGATCATGGCGAGTCGTGTTCGAGGTCGGTTGGCATGACGGCTTCGCGCGTAGACCATGAAGAAGGGTGAATCTGTCGACTGTTGACGAGTGCGGATTCCCGGATGGCGGAGGAAGCTCTTGACCCAGCACCGGTGCGCTCGAGTGGTACTTGGTCGCGGCGGCCGTGGAGGATGCTTTGGTTGGCTCGTTCCGCTGGCGTTGGATTCGGGTGTGCGACCGAGCGAGGTCGAGCGGATGTGGTGCTCTCGCGAACTTCGGCCATTGCTCCCTTGGCGAAGTTTGTGCCGTTGTCCGTGATGATGCTGTTGGGAAACCGTAGCGGTATATGAGCTCGTAGGAACTTAGTGGCGATCTTCCGTCGCATTTCGGACTGGCTTGGCTTCTATCCACTTTGTGAATTTGTCGTGGCGACCAGCGGTGGGTGTAGCCGCGGGGCCTTCTTGAAGGGCCGACCATGTCCATGCCCCACGGCGAATGGCGGTGATGGGGATTGTTTTGGCCGAACTTGGGCGTGCGTGCGGTTGGCGTGCCGGCACCGGCGCGCGCTGGGCGATATCGACGGCGTCGGCGTGTGCGATGGGCGAAAGCCGTGTCGCATGGCTTTGGCGACCAGGAGCGGCAGCGTGGTGCGCGATCGCTGAGTGGATGTCGTGTAAGATTTTGCGTCCTTCACTGGTTGGGCGTTGGGCTTGACGCCGGTGACGCTGCGCTTGTGTAGCTCACCGTCGGCGATGGTGTAGGACTTGCATCGGCGAACAATCATTCGGCGCTTGTCTCGTCTGCGGGCAGTTGCCGTCTCCGGTGGCGATGTAGGGCTTGGTCGATCGTGCGTTCGGTGGCGAGCGACCAAGGTTGCCTCTGGTTGGGCGGGACTCAATGTCGATCTCCTTCGGAAGAAGGCCGACGGCGTGAAGATGGTGTCGAGGAACACGGCGGGTGGTGCGGATCGTGCCGACCCGATGCGAGAGGCGTCGGCCTCCTCGTTTTCCTCTGTCGATCCACTCGACGAGTAGCGGTGAAGTGGCCCACCTTGTCCACCTCTTGGCGGTATGCCGCCATGGTAGGGGAGACGGCGTCGCGGTGCCGGCGACTTGACCACTAGGTGGAGTCTCCGTAGCATCGGCGATTGGCGCTCATCTCCTTGCGGCTCGCATGCCGTGGAGTAGGGCCTCGTATTGCCATGTTGTTGGTGCGGGCGTGGTCGGCGGAGTATGTCGGGAGCTTGTCGCCTTTGGTGAGGTCGGCACTATCCCGCTCTGCGCCGTCCGCGTTCTTGGACCCGTCAATCGAGGCTCCGATGGAGTCTGGCGGCTTCTCGCTGCTGGGCCTCCTCCCGATCGGCGAGAAATCGGCGGTGCCTATGACTTAATCGCCCTTCGTGGCTCGTACTTGATGTTGTGGGCGCCCGATCTCGGCGGCCACTTGGCGACCCGATCGCCTCGCGATTCGGATGATGTCTTGTAGTGGGCGGAGGGCGACCGTGATGGGTGCTCCTGGAAGTAGTGCGGCAGGCGCCGCTGAGCTCTGAAGACCGCGCATACCAGCTTTTGGTAACGCGGGTATCGCTGGCGCGACCCGGTCAGGACCTCGCTGATGGAGTATACCGGCCGCTGGACTGGGCGCTCTTTCCTTCATCGGTCGTTCGGCGACCATTACAGTGACGACGGCTCGGACGCCGCGACGTAAACCAGCATGGGCTCCTTGTCGTGGTGCGGCGAGTAGTGGTGCGAGTAGCACCTTTTTGAGGTCGCGGGCGTCGTCCGCCTCCTTGTCCCATGGAAGGTGGGATTCTTGCGCATCGAGGCGGTATAGGGGCATCGCCTTTGACCCGTGAGGATGAAGCGGCGAGAGCCGCTACCCGCCGGCCACGGGCGTCGCGCACTTTCGGGTTTGCCGAGGCGATCGTGTCGATCTTCGTTGGGTTTGCCTCGATCCCTCGTTTGGAGCAGCGTACCTAGTAATTGCCCGGGTACACAAGGTGCACTTACTGGGTTGAGCTTTATCTTGTACCTCGCGGGTTGGCGAAGGTCTCCGCGAGGTCGGCGAGTAGGTCGCCTTGGCGGCGGATTGCGACCACGTCGTCGATGTAGACGTGGATGTTGCGGCCAATTTGGCTCGCGAGGCATTCTTGCATGCACCGTTGATGCGTTGCTCGGCGTTCTTGAGGCGAAGGTCATGGCGGTGTAGCGAAGGCTCGAATGGCGTGATGAACGCCGTCTTCTCCTCGTCCTCGGCCATTTGATCTGGTTATACCCGAGTAGGCGTCGAGGAAACACAGCGACTCGAGCCAGCGGTGGAGTCGATGATCTGATCGATCAGCGGGAGGACGAACTGCTCCTTTGGGCAGGCTGCTCAGGTTGTGTAGTCTATACACATTCTCCAGGTCCCGTTTTTCTTTTCAACCAGGACTGGGTTTGCCAGCCACTTGGAATATTTGATTGGCCGAATGAAGCCGGCAGCGAGTAGACGCTGGACTTCCTCGGCGATTGCCCGACGGCGTTCTTCGTTGAATGGCCGTGCGGCTGTTGAGTCGCACTTTGGGGTCGGCGTTTAACTTGTGCTCGGAGCTCCCTAGGGACACCGGGCATGTCGGAGGGTTTCCATGCGAAGATGTCCCTGTTCTCACGGAGGAACTTCGATGGCGCCTTCCTATCTGGGCTCATGCTGTCGATCGTCACCGTCTGCTGGGGTCGCGGGACCAGCTCGACGGTCTTGGTGTGCGTCGTGGCCTCAAAGGTTGAGGTGTTTGTGCCCTCGAGTTGGGCTTCTTGAGTATTGTGGGGTCGTCGTTGTTGACCCGCTCGCGTGTTAAGCGAGCTCATCGGCGTGACTAGCTTCGCGCGATCACGGCGTCGGCGAGTTCGGCTCCTTTGGCCTCGCATTCGGCCAAGTCGAGTCGCCGTTGATGGTGATGACGCCGCGCGGCCGGGAGCTTCATCGCGTTATGCAGCGTGGTGGGGTGCCGCCATGAATTTGGCGAGCTGGCGCCCAGACGCAATGGTAAGGCTGTCGAAGGGCACCAGCTCGAAGGCGATCCGCTCGGTGCGGAAGTTCGCGGTGCGAAGGTGACGGGTAGCGTGACCTTGCCGATCGGTCGCCTTCCGGCCGGGGGCGATGCCGTGGAGCGTGGTGTGGGTTGTCTCGATCATCATTGCGGGAGCATGATCGCTGAAGGTGTCGAGGTAGAGGATGTTGATGGAGCTGCCGCCGTCCGCCGAGTCTTGGGGAGCGATGAGTCGCCGACCTTGGGCTTGACCACCAGGCGACTCGTCACGGGTACTCGATGCGTGGCGAGTGGTCTTGCGGCTCGGTGATAGCTGCTCCGACCAGTTCGAGGCGGGGGCGTCTGTCGCCACAGCGTTGACGGCGACAGCGGGCGATGACCTTCTTCTCGGCTTCGTGTTGAAGCGGTGAAGGTGTGGAAGCGAGCGGCCACTTTGCGAATTTTCCGCCATTTTGCGGGTCGTTGTCGGTGTCCTCCAGCGCGTGTCGTGCCTTCTCGATCTCCACGAGGGTGTGGCGGTCGGTGGTGTGCGTGGCGGGCTTTCCTTCCCTGCTGTGAAACGCACATGGTTGGTTAAGGAGGCGCGGGATCGAACCTTGGCTTGTTCTTGTAGTTCCGCCGTCGCGTCGTTGCCCTCCGTCGGCGGTAGCTCTTGGGGTCGCGTTGCGTGCGGCATTGGCGGCAATCGACTTCGCCCATCGTTGCGGCGCTTGCGTGGCGAGTGCCACTGTAGCGTAGGTGCTCGGCGGCGCCGTCGTTTGCCGCCGTGCGTCGTTGTCCGCCGGACTTCGTCGGCGTCTTGATTGGGATCTTCCTCGGCGTATCGTTTGGCGATCTCGAGGAGGTCGAGGATGTTGTCGAGTGTGCGGGTGTCGCGAGCTTGGCGACTAGAGGCTCGTAGCGGCGAGGTCTTGAAGCAATGGATGGCGGTGTCGGGTGGATGCCGACGCGTTATACGAGCTCTTGCCACCGTTGGACCCAGTGCGGGTCGACTCGCGGGGTCCCGGGCGCATCGTTCAGGTCCTCGATGGTGGTGGCGCGGGTGTAGGAGCACTCGAAGTGCGGCGAAGGCGTCTCGCATTTCCTCCCGAGTCGATGCTGTCACGGGGGCGTGTTGATCCATTGCCTGCGTCCCTCCATCATCGATTGGGAGGTAGGCGGCGGTAGGTCGGTGTGACCCGCGATCCCCATTGCCATGAGGTATGTGTCAAGCCGGACCGGCGAGGGTCTGCAGTCGTATTTTTCGATCTCCTTCGGCGCCTTGAAGTTGGGTGGGTACTTTTCGCCTCGGATCATTGGTCCAGAGCACTTGGGCCCTAGTCGACTGAGCGACCCCATAGGCTCGCCATCGCGGCGAGTGGTTAGGGTGTGCCGCAAGTCGTCGGGCTGGCGTCGCGCCTTTTGGTTGTTGATGATGTGAGTCTGCGGCGTCGATTGGCTCTCCATTGGCGGCGGCAGGTTGGTCGCCGGCCTGGGATCGTTGGTGGAGTGCCGCGTTGGCGGGTCGTCGTTGGCTGCGGTGGCTCTGGCGGGCAATTGAGTGTTTGCCACCGCTGGGCGGCGCTGAGGCCGCCTTCCGAGGCGCGTATACTCGCCCTGCAGTCGGCGCGCTTTGCTGCTGTTCCACGGCCTTCGCGAGTAGGGCCACGACATCTTTGGATCTGTAGGCGCCGTCGCGTCGCCGTGATCTTGTCGGCCAGCTCGGCCTGCCACGAGGTTGTCCATCGGGGTGGAGAACGTGGAAGGCCGTTCGCGTCGCGCTCCGTGAGAGCGACTATCCGCGGCTGGTCCACAGGAGGTGCGGTTGGGTGGTGGTGGGGCACCCATCGCCGTTGATCTGGCGGGCGGTTGCTTCCTCCTGTGGCGCGTTCTCGCGGATCGCGCGCTTCGGCTATCTGAGCGGGTCGTTCTCGTCGTCGAAGTTCAGGCGCCCCTGAGCGGTGGGGTTCGGCGTGACCTGATCCGCTGCTGGTGGTAGCGTGGCAGTTCTGCTGTCACCTTTCGGCGAAATTTTCGCGCTCGGCCTGCTCTTGCGTCTTGCCTCCGCCAGATTCAGCGGAGTTCTCGACCTCCGTCGCCGTGGCGTTAGGAGGGATCGAGTGGAGAAAGGGTCCTCCGGCGGATCGGTGCGGTAGCCATGGTCGCGGCGTGGCGGCGGCACCGTCGCGGAGGTCGGCGGAGTTCTCCGACCGGTCGGTCGAAGATCCAGGATGGAGGGTCCTCGAAATCTCCGCGTTGGAGACCGGCGATGGAGCCCGGGACAGGCGGTGATGGATCCGCGAGTGGCGGGGGTCGCCGTCGGCGTCGTCGGTGGTCGCGTCTTCGCGGCGCTGAACTCGGCCCGCGTTCGTGGGCGAGTCGTACTCGGGCGGCGGTGGATCGTGCGGATCGGCTCTCGGAGAGCCGATCGGCGTGGTGGCGACTTCGCGGATGCGAGCGAGTCCTCCGGTGATGATGTCGGTGAGGCCCGAAGAGGCTGATCGTGCCGTGGCGGGATCACGTTGTCGCGTGTGGTCGCGCCGCCGGGCGTGCTTGGCAAGATCTGGAGCATCTCGCCAATCGCTATCATGCGGCGGTGGCGGCCGTCTGTTGATGGGCAGATTGGATCTCGCCCGCGAACACCGGCCCGGACCGGCGGGCCCACGGTGGGCGCGCCGTCGTGGGAATGACCACGGCGAATCTTTGTCGGCGTGTAGTAGAAACGAAGGGCAAGGCGGCCAGCCATCTGCGGTGCGAGATGAGGCGGAGACTGGGGTTTTACCCAGGTTCGGCCCCGGTAAAGACCTACTCTGCTAGATTGTATTATGGAGGTGTTTACAATGGGCGAACTTCGGCTAGGGCGGCGAGTTGCTTGGGTATGAGGCGTGTCTCTACTCACCCCTTAGGGAGGTTTATATAGGCTTACTCCCTAGGGTTTACATATCTCAACCGATTGATTTACTTTGTCAATCGTTTAACTTTCAGACATTGGGCCTATCTACTCTGGGCCTTGACCTCCGATCGCTGGTACCTGATGGGCTTTGATCCACTGCCGTTCTGAGGCCACTCGCGGACTTTGGGCGATCGGAATGTCGGCGAGGATACCCGGTAGGCATATCCCCATCAGAGACCGAGCCCGAACCCCATCGACCCCCCCCCCCCCCAACCCAAGATCTTCCGAACCCAGATGTGTGAACCTTTCCCGAGCCCCTATTTTATAAATGCGAGATATAAAACTGCTGCATATTAAATTGTTCATGCATGCATACTTGTGTGTGGGATTGGGGGCACTATGCCGATTCACCTTATAATTAAATATGGGGCCCATATGCGGGAAAATCTAGTCTTGGCCTCATTTAAATTTGTGTAGCGAACCGATACTATGTTTTGCCTTGTTAAGACAACATTTAAATTGCGGGCTTTCTAAACAACATGAACCTATTAATTAATTGTCGGGACCCCGGTTCCACTTAATATGGACTAAATGCATCGCACCTTTTCCATGTCATACATCATACATGCATGATTCCCGATATTCTGTCATAGTATTAAATAGTGCATCCGGTGTTTCTTCTAGTGTTTTGGTTCTTCGCGGATAAGGCCGTTGAGTTGATGCGAGTGTCGATCTGATCCTCGGATGAACCTTCGGCAATGCTTTTCAGGCGAGCATCTCCCCCTTTCTACCTATCTTACTTTTATAGTATTTATTCCCTCCTGTTGATCTATTGCTATCTGTGTTGCGATGCTCTAGTTTTCGTACCCGTGATATCCCTTGTAGCCTTATATTGCCTTGGACACCTCCTATTACCTGTTGTTTGGTAGATAGTTGGACTTGCGCGTCGTAGTCGCTTGCTCTAATGTTGTTGCGTCTCGTCCAGAACCACAGTTGTTGGAGTATTGACGCATGTTTAATGTTGGATATGACCATGGCTTTAATTATCGTTTAATTCAATTATCGTTTAATAACTAAAATTGAAGTAGGTAAATGCAGAGGCACCGGTGGGTGATAGATAATATTTGGTTTCCGACCGCTCAATGGTGTCCCGTCGGACCCCGAGTTCTTGACACCTGTTCCGAGATCGAGCGCGCTAACCACATGTGGGATGTATGGGCACCCCCATCGATTTAGTACCTGATTCCAAGTACTGTACTGGGGGCCACAAGTAGTTTGGGGCTTTATTACTATTTTGTACTTATGCCATGCTTTACTGCTTTATTTACGATTGTGCGAGGAGCACCTGTACTGTTTAGGATCGTGACCCGTTTTTGCTGTATCGACAAGCCCGAGAGTTTCGGGTTCCCAGTTGTTTACAGCCGGCTCCACAAACCCTGAGTCTGTCTCGGAGCCCGGCCGACTTTGTTGTGGGTGTACTTAGTGGGGTGGACCCCCGTGCTTGCTTTGGGTCTGGGAAACGTCGTGTCCGAAACCCCGTCGACATACCGTTGGGTGTATGTTTTGTGATCTTGTACCTACCTGATCCGACAACAAGGGTGTAGGTGCGTGTGGAAACTTTGGTGCACCCTGCGGTTAAATCTTTCGAGAAGCCGTGTCCGCGGTTATGGGCGACTTGGAGCACAGGTCTCGATCATAGACAACTATAACTAAAGTTTCTTGTTATAATTTTGACTTGTATCCGATATGACTAGTAATCAGCTTCACTACAGAATGGCTAAATAAAAGTACCAACAAGCTCTGGGTTTGGGATATCTCATGCTAATTGTATTTGACTAGTAAGTGTCGCAACTTCAAGCGGAATGGTTAACTAAAATTGCCTTTGCTTATTATATCGGGATGATTATCTATACTTGACTAGTAATTGCTGAGCGATAAGCTGAATAAATAAAGCGCCAGCGTGTGAGTTCCTCGGTTGACTTCCTCGTTTGGTCTCGAGAGGAAACACCGGGATGGGTTTGTATGATGGTAGCATCGGTTGGTTCGAATAGGTCTTTCTTATCCCTCTCGATGGCGGCGGTTATATCGAGTCTCTATAGGTTGTTTAGTGCATGATGCGCCGCTTGATCCACCATACCTATGTGGCGAGGACGCGAATTCTAGCCTCGCCGTGTCTTGGCCTCGATCTTGACCTCTCTCTTTTCCTTTGCCCTTTTGGCACCTTTTGTTTAAGCAGGTTTTGAGATCGGCGTCGTTAGCAGGTTACCCTTCCGCTTGGCTGGCAGGGTTATGGGCCATTGGTTATTCTTCGGGCTCTTAGCCCCATTTGCATCTTGTCCGTAGTTGGACGCTCTATCGTTTTCAAGGTGATTTGGATCTTTGTTAGATATTCGTATTCTTGACTCATGGAGTCGTGTTGTATATATATCTGTTCTGTGGGTCCCATCGAGGACTGTTGTGTAATGTTATTACTTCGTTTTCCACCTGCACGAAAGTGCCTGGTGGGCACCTTTGAATCGTTTCTATGCGGGTTTGGCGGGTTTCGCTAAAACTTGCATAGGGCCGATTCTGAGGGTGTTACAGTTACGGAAACTGATTTTACAAGAAGCGCACAACTCCCCGTATTCTATTCATCCGGGTAACACCAAAATGTACATGGACATGAAAGAAAGATTTTGGTGGAACAATATCAAGAGAGACATTGCCGAACATATTGCTTTGTGTGATGTATGTAGTAGAGTAAAGGCGGAGCATCAGAAACCAGCGGGTTTGCTTCAACCACTACCTATTCCTGATTGGAAATGGGACAAAATTGGTATGGATTTCATTATCGGATTACCAAGGACCAGATCAGGATATGACTCCATATGGGTAGTAGTGGATCGCCTAACTAAAGTGGCTCATTTTATACCCGTGAAGACAACTTATACAAGTGCCAAGTTAGCCAAAATCTACATGAGTAGAATCGTATGCCTTCACGGTGTGCCTAAGAGTATTGTGTCCGATAGGGGAACCCAATTCACTTCCCATTTTTGGAGACAGCTACATGAATCATGGGAACGAGGTTGGAATTCAGTACTGCTTTTCATCCTCAAACCGATGGACAAACGGAAAGGACTAACCAAATCCTTGAAGACATGTTGAGGGCATGTGCCCTAGACTATGGAGCAAGTTGGGACGAAAGTCTGCCTTACGCATAATTTTCTTATAACAACAGCTATCAAGCCAGCATTGAGATGGCACCATTTGAGTTTCTCTATGGAAGAAAATGTACCAACCCATTGTTATGGAATGGTGTGGGAGAAAGAAGTTTATTTGGGCCAGATCTTATCAAAGAAGCCGACGAGAAGGTCAAATTGGTTAAGGACAGGTTGAAGATAGCACACTCCCGACAGAAAAGCTACGCAGATCCTAAGCGTACAGAAGTCACCTACAAAGTTGGTGATAGAGGCTATCTTAGAGTATCAACACTCCGTGGAGTGAAAAGATTCGTAGTCAAAGGAAAGTTGGCACCAAGATATGTTGGGCCATTCAAGATTCTGAGTCGCAAAGGAGAAGTTGCTTATGAAATTGAACTGCCAGCATCTCTATCAGCAGTCCATAATGTATTTCATGTGAGTCAACTTAAGAAATGTCACCCAGAAATGGAAGAATCTTCTTTGAAGGATACCATACCTTTGGAAAAAGTTCAACTAGAAAGTGATCTCACTTATGAGGGAAAGCCTATCAAGATTCTTGAGACTGCAGAAAGAGTCACGAGAACAAAGACTATCAAGTTTTGCAAAGTGCAATGGAACCATCATACCAAAGAGGAAGCAACATGGGAAAGAGAAGATGATCTTCGGAAAGACCACCCTCACCTATTTGCTAGCCAATCCGAATCTCGAGGGCGAGATTCACCTTAAGGGGGTTAGATTTTTAACATCCCTAAAACCATGATTTCAAAGTTTGCATATCATTCATGCATGCATATAGATTTGAGATCAATTTCAAACTCATTTCAGAAAAACAGAAGCACATAGTGCTATGATTTTATGTGAGCAGATTTATATCAAATGGCTATCCCCATTTGAAAGTTTGATTGTTTATGAACCAAGTTTGTTGCCTTCTTTGAGGATAGGTTTGAGTGTAGAATTTAAACCAAGTTTTTCAAATTGGAAATGGTTTCAAAAACCATTTTTCAAATTTTGCAAACCAAGTGCCTAGTCTCTGTTATTTTGATCTCCAAGCTTGACCAAGCCTTTACTTAGCAAACCACCTGACTTTGTGCCTAGTTTTGAGACTACTACACACTTCAAAAATCCCAAGAAAGTTTGAATTCAAATGGAACTTGAATTCATTTGAAAACCTATTCTAAAAATCGAATCAGAAAAAGAAAAAGAGCAAACAAATGAAAAGGGCCTAGTGCCACCAATCTAGCCCAGCATCTGAACAGGCCCAACTAGCCCACCCGGGGCATTTCTTTTCCTTCCGCACGCGCGAACACACCCACTCAGCCACTGACAGCCAGACCCCACACCCCCTCTGCTTATTTCGCTGACAAGCGGGCCCCGTCCACGTTGCCCTCGTCTTCCCCAAACCGCGCCCGCGACCGCGTCGCCGCTGCTGTCAAGGCCGGTATTGGCGCGGCGTAATTATCCATTATGCCGCAGGAGTTTCCTATCGCGCCTGGACCTATTTAAAACCCTCTGCACCGCGAGCTTTCCCCCCACTCTCCTCGCTCACTCCGCCACCAGGCTGCGCGCATTAGCTCTCGAAGCCCCGCTGTACCGACGACTCCGGCGATCGATTCCGGTGAGCCTCGACCGCCCCCCTCTCTTTGGTTCGAACGTTGATGCCCAGCTTGATCTTGCGCATACACTGACGCCCTTCTTTTCCCTGCTCGTGACCCAGATCATTGTCTCCGTTCACGGCCGAAACCACCTGCGCCGCCGATAGACTCCGGCGACCAATTTAGGTAAAACCCAAGCACCCCTTGCCCCCTCCTTCACGCGAGTTTGTTCACCTGCGTCTTGCGCAACTCCTGATGCCTCTGGTTCGTGCTAGGGCGACGCCAAACCTCGGCAAGCACCACGTCTGCAAGCGACCGACGCCGCCCGCTACTCCGACGAGCTTTTGAGACCATGCCAGTGCGCCCCTTCCCGAGCCAGATGCGCCGCCGCCTGTCACCGCCGCTAGCGCCGCCACTTGTTGGTCCTTTGCTTAGGATCGTTCGATTTGGATCCAGTGGACACGATAGATCCTAGCTGTGGCATCCCGCAAAATCACTACTAGAAAATCGCGTTGAATTTGTGCATTGCATCGTCATCATCATGCATGGGTTGCCAAAACTATGTCTGCAAAGCCGTTTTGTTTTCCCAACGCCCCATCTTAATTCAAATGCAAAACCCGGGCTTGTCCGGATTATTTTATTTTGTCTTGCATTGGTTTGCAAAGGCCATGTTTTAATCAAATAAAAATATTAAATTATTTTAGCGGGGCAGTCGAACGGGCCGTTTTAGCGACGACCACCCCAGAAAAACCAGATCGGTCCATCTATAAATCCTAAAGCTACCCAGAAAGCTACCCAACCTACACCTCCACCTCACCCTGCCCAATCCCCACACGCCACCTCACCTCCCCTCACCCCTCACCCACTCAGAATCTGCCACATGGCCCAACCCACACAGCCTCCCTCCCTCACAGCACGCACACACCCCACCACAGCAGCCACGCCCACGCACGCAACAGGCCGCAGCCAGCCCCCTCCCCTGCCCTGTGGGTCCCGCCACCAGGACGCGCCCCACGCATCCAACCTCCACCCTGGCCAGTTCCCACCTCCCCCAGACCGAGCCCCTCCCCTGTCCCCACGCCTGGACCCACCCCCGACTCGTCTCCCTCCTCCGCCTGCCTCTCCCCTCACCGCCCGCGCCTGCGCCTTCTCTCCTCCCCCGCCTCCGGCCTCCCCACCTCGCAACCGTCTCAGCCCCGGCTGCCTCCTCCCCGTCGCAGCGGCCGCCCGCGCCTCCGCAGTTCCCCGACCCCGCGCCGGCTCAGCTCCGCCCCGCCGTCGCTCGCTCGCCCGTCGCTCCCTCTCCTTCCCCCTCTCTCGGCCTTTCGCCACCTCGCCCGCGCCCCGCCCCGCGCCACCTCCAGCGCCCGGCGGCGCCCGCTTAGCAGCCCGCCTCACACCGCCCTGCACCGCCGGCTGCCCGCCGCCTCCGCCGCCACCCGACCCCAAGCACCCGCCTCGCCCGCCCAGCGTGATTTTCCCTCCCGTCGCCGGCCCCAGCCCCTCCGTCGCCCAACCCGCCCAGACGCCCGGACCTCCCGTCCCGCCCGCCGCGCCGCCTCCGCGCCCTCTCCCGCGCCTCTCCCTCCTCCGTGCCTTCCATGGCAGCGGCTTCCCGCCCGCCCGCCTCGCGCGTTCAGCTCCCCAGCTGCCAGCCCAGTCAGCGCTCCGGCCCCGCCTCGCAGCCGCCTCCGTCGCGCCGCTCCGCGGACCGCTCCACCCGCAGCCGTCGGCCCGCGCGTGTTCCTCCGGCGCACCGCTCGCCCGGCCGCCTCGACAGCGTCGCGTGCCCTGTCCGTCGGTGTGAGATGTTGTGGCAGCCTTGATGCGTTGTGGGTACCGCCCTCCAAGACAAGGTCGACACCGACACGACGATCGGGCGCGAGAACCCCAAGTTCCCTACATGGACAAGAAGATCGCCTACCGAACCTGGGTCGACAAGCTCGTCTTCACGAAACCCGCCGCGCTTGGTACCCCTAAGATCTACCGCGGACGCATCACGGTCTCGGAGAAACCCACGGGAAGCGACAAGTTCGCATCGACACGAAGGCGATGCGCTAAGACCGTGCCCGGATCCGGAGACCGAACCCGGTACCGCCAAGGTCGCCGATGCGGATACGACAAGTGCTTCACCCCGTACGCCATGACCGTCGACATGACCCGGAGACCCCGGATGCGCCAAGACCTACCCCTGAGCCCGAGAACGACCCCGTCGAACCCTGGACCCCGAGACCGACCCCGAACCCCGAATCCCCGGAACCCCAAGACCGTCGAACCCCTCTGATGTGTGACCCCTTTTCCTCGAACCCTATTTTATAACATGTCAATTTGTTGCACATTAAATTGTCATTCCCGCATGCATAGCATTGGTTTGGGGGCCTTATGCCGATTCACCTAATAATTAAATATGGGGCCCATATGCGAGCAAATCTAGCCTTATATTGGCCTCATTTAAACATGTGTGACGGTTCCATCTGTTGTTTTGCTAAACAACATTTAATTTCGGGGTTTCTAAATAACATGAACCACCTAATTAATTGTCGGGACCCCGTTTCCGCTTAATATGACCTAATTGCATCGCACCTTTGCCATGTCATCCATCATGCATGCATCATGTCGATCTTTTGCCGTAGTATTAAATATTGCATCCGGTGTTCTTCTAGTGTTTTGCTTCTTCGCGGATAAGGCCGTTGAGTTGATGTGAGCTTCGCCCCGATCTCCGGTTGAACCCTTCGACAATGTTTTCAGGCGAGCATCTCCCTCTTTCTACCTATCTTACTTTTATAGTCTTTATTCCCTCCTGTTGATCTATTGCTATCTGTGTTGCGATGCTTTAGTTTTCCGTACCCGATATATCCCCTGCAGCCTTATATTGCCTTGGACACACCCTATTACCTGTTGTTTGGTAGATAGTTGGACTTGCGCGTCGTAGTTGCTTGCTCAAGTGCTGATGTGTGTCGTCATATGCCACGATTCTTGATGTATTGCCGCATGTTGATGTTGGAGATGATTCTAGTTTTACTTATCGCCACTTTAATTTCTGTTTAACAACTAAAATTGAATAAGCGAGGCATCGGTGGGTGATAGAAAATGTTTGGTTTCGAGCCCACTTGTGTCCCGTAAGACCCCGAGTACTTGATACCTGTTCCTTGATTTTTGCGCGCTATCCACATCCGGGAGGTATATGGGACCCCCCTGAGCCAGAGCTTGATTCAGACTTATTTCTTGGGGCCACAACTAGTTTGAGATTTTAGTTACGATCCTGTACTTATGCCATGCTACTTTCTGTATTTAAATTGTGCGAGGAGCACACTGTACTGTTTAGGAAGCGGAGTGATTACGCGGTATCGACAGTCCCCGATTGGGGATCTGCTGTCGCTTACAGCCATTGTCGCAAACCTTGGGTCCGTCTCGGAGCTTGCTTACTCCGTTGCGGGTATACTTCAAGGGGTGGCCCCCTGAAATATTTCTGAATCCTGTGATTGTTCAGTCGTGAAAGCCTCGTTGGGTTTTGATTTGGTTTTTCCGAGGTTGATCGAGCGTGTGTTGCTATTGGTGCACCCCGGCCGGGTAAAACTTTCTGAAAGCCGTGTCGCGGATATGGACGACTTGGAGCCTGATATCTCGATCATAGACAAGCATAACTAAAGTTTATTGCTATAAATTTGACTTTATAATGACTAGTAATCAGCTTCACTATAATGGAATGGCTAAATAATCGCCCACAATTGCTTGTTTGAGTTGTCGCTTGCGACCATTGTACTGACTAGTAAGTATCGCAACTACAATGGAATGGCTGAATAAAAGTACCAACAAGCTGCTGGGTTTATGGGTTATCTCATGTTAGCATGTCGACTAGTAAGTCTGCCACTATAACGGAATGGTTAACTAAAAGTGCCTTGCTTATTTTATCGGACGACTAACTAAACGACTAGTAATTGCTGCAACTATAAGCGAATAAGTAAAGCGCCAACCGTGTGAGTTCCTCGGTTGACTTCCTCGTTTGGTCTCGAGAAACATCGGGATGGGTTTGATTGGTGTTAGCTTCAGTTGGATCCGGATAGGTCTATCTTACCCTTCTCGATAACGCCCGGTTGTATCGAGTCTCTATAGGTTGTTTAGTGCATCTTTGCTGCGCTTCGATCCACCATACCTATGTAGGCGAGGGGCCGAATTCTAGCCTCGCCGTGTCTTGGCCTCGATCTTGGCGCTCCTTCTTTTTCCTTTGCCCTTTGTCGGCACCCCTTTTTGTTTAAGCAGGTTGTGAGATCGACGCCGTTAGCAGGGTTACCCTTCCGGCTTGGCCTGGGCAGGGTTATGGACGCCATTGGTTATTCTTCAGGGCTCTTAGCCCCATTTGCATCTTGTCCGTAGCTGGACGCTCTATCGTTTTCAAGGTGATTGGATCTTGTAT
This sequence comes from Avena longiglumis, assembly GCA_030063025.1. NCBI lineage: Eukaryota > Viridiplantae > Streptophyta > Magnoliopsida > Poales > Poaceae > Avena > Avena longiglumis. The sequence goes on from CP125978.1 coordinate 138,303,750, forward strand.
ATTATATCTGTCTTCTTGACTCTTTGAGTCGCTGTTATATATATCTGTTCTGTGGGTCCCATCGAGGACTGTTGTGTAATGTTATTACTTCGTTTTCCACCCGCACGAAAGTGCCTGGTGGGCACCTTTGAATCGTTTCTATGCGGGTTTGGCGAATTTTGCTCAAACTTGCATAGGTCCGATTCGAGGTGTTCTGAGTGGTATCGAGCTCGGCGTTGCGATACCCACAAGTCGATCTGTAGGATAACCTAGCTAACGGCGGTAGAGTGTCAAAACTATTTTTGAAAATCGGTTGGATAGTTCTGATTAGGTCTGATTTTACTCCTTACCCCTCTGCTATTCCCCTCTCATCTCGACGTGTTTTGAATCTGCTCTCTCCTTCTTCTTCGAGTCCAGGATTTCTCGTGGCTGGGTTCCGTCGTACCTTTAGGGTTTCGCTTCCTCCTTTGTCAACGGTGTTCTATCATCCGGTCTTCCTGCTGCCTGAGTGATCCTTGTCTGTGGTACCATTCTTTGTTCCTTGGTTGTGCCTTCCGGTGTTTTCTGCCGCGACGGCATCCTCTACGCCAGATCCGATGCAGAGTCTGTATCACTCCTTTGATCCGAACCTCGCTTGTCGAGATCTTCAGTCTGAATCCGAGGGTTGGTTGCATGATCTGTCTATTCGTGTACAGAGTAATGCTTTGAGTGCGGGATGGAGTCGCGACCATACCACTACTCTTATCATTTGCGTTGTATATCGAATGGTGGATCGATGCAATTTTACTCCGTCCACGGAAGCTAGAGGTGGCTTTATTTGTTGATACCTCTACCTCCGACCTTTTTGTTTTCCGGAGTGCTCTCTCGACGATCACGGACAACGACCTCTTGTTAGTGGTGTCGCGAAGATCTACACGAAGCGAGAAGACGCAGATCGCCGACTTTTCCTTCCGGTACCATGAGGCGGATCTCGAGGGCGAGATCCCTTGTTAGTGGTGTCGAATTGTGGCATCCCGCAAAATCACTACTAGAAAATCGCGTTGAATTTGTGCATTGCATCGTCATCATCATGCATGGGTTGCCAAAACTATGTCTGCAAAGCCGTTTTGTTTTCCCAACGCCCCATCTTAATTCAAATGCAAAACCCGGGCTTGTCCGGATTATTTTATTTTGTCTTGCATTGGTTTGCAAAGGCCATGTTTTAATCAAATAAAAATATTAAATTATTTTAGCGGGGCAGTCGAACGGGCCGTTTTAGCCCGAACGACCACCCCAGAAAAACCAGATCGGTCCATCTATAAATCCTAAAGCTACCCAGAAAGCTACCCAACCTACACCTCCACCTCACCCTGCCCAATCCCCACACGCCACCTCACCTCCCCTCACCCCTCACCCACTCAGAATCTGCCACATGGCCCAACCCACACAGCCCTCCCTCCCTCACAGCACGCACACACCCCACCACAGCAGCCACGCCCACGCACGCAACAGGCCGCAGCCAGCCCCCTCCCCTGCCCTGTGGGTCCCGCCACCAGGACGCGCCCCACGCATCCAACCTCCACCACAGCGATTTCCACCTCCCTGCACGAGCCCTTGTCCCCACGCCTGGACCCACCCCCGACTCGTCTCCCTCCTCCGCCTGCCTCTCCCCTCACCGCCCGCGCCTGCGCCTTCTCTCCTCCCCCGCCTCCGGCCTCCCCACCTCGCAACCGTCTCAGCCCCGGCTGCCTCCTCCCCGTCGCAGCGCCGCCTCCCGCAGTTCCCGACCCAGCCCGGCTTAGCTCCGCCCGCTGCCGCTCGCCACTGCCGCCTCCTCTCCTTTCCCTCCTCTCCGGCGACGCTCGCCACCTCGCCCGCCCGCCCATGCGCCACCTCCCAGCCGGCCAGCGCCCGCTTGGCAGCTCCAGCCGCCTGCTGCAGCCTGCCTGCCCGCCGCCAGGCGCCACCCCGACCCCCAGCACCGCCGCCTCGCCCGGCCAGCGCCGATTTTCCCTCCCGTCGCTGCCCCGAGCCCTCCGTCTGCCCAACCCGCGCCAGACGCTGCGGACCTCCCGCTCGCCGCCTCCAGCGCCCTCCCCGCGCCTCCTCCTCCGTCAGGCCGATGGCCTTCCCGCAGCCGCGACGCCTGCCCGAGCCCACCTCCGCGCTTCCCGAGCTCCCATGCGCCGGCCACCCGGTCCGATCCGCCTCGCCAGACCGCCTCCGTCGCGCACGCTCCGCCGGACCCGCTCCACCCGCAGCGCCGTCGACCGCGCGTGTTCCTCCGGCCCGCACCCGCTCGCCCCGGGCCCGCCTCGACCGCGTGCCGTGCCCCTGTATCCGTCGGTGTGAGATGTTGTGGCAGCCTTGATGCGTTGTGGGTACCGCCCTCCAAGACAAGGTCGACACCGACACGACGATCGGAGCCGCGAGAGACCCCAAGTTCCCTACATGGACAAGAAGATCGCCTACCCGAACCCAGGGTCGACAAGCTCGTCTTCACGGAACCCGAAGCGCGGCACTGGTACCCCCAAGATCTACCACGCGGACGCATCACGGTCTCGGAGAAACCCCTGGGAAACGACAAGTTCGCCATCGACACCGAAGACGGTACGCTAAGACCGTGCCCGGATCCGGAGACCGAACCCGGTACCGCCAAGGTCGCCGATGCGGATACGACAAGTGCTTCACCCCGTACGCCATGACCGTCGACATGACCCGGAGACCCCGGATGCGCCAAGACCTACCCCTGAGCCCGAGAACGACCCCGTCGAACCCTGGACCCCGAGACCGACCCCGAACCCCGAATCCCCGGAACCCCAAGACCGTCGAACCCCTCTGATGTGTGACCCCTTTTCCTCGAACCCTATTTTATAACATGTCAATTTGTTGCACATTAAATTGTCATTCCCGCATGCATAGCATTGGTTTGGGGGCCTTATGCCGATTCACCTAATAATTAAATATGGGGCCCATATGCGAGCAAATCTAGCCTTATATTGGCCTCATTTAAACATGTGTAGCGAACCGGTTCCATCTGTTGTTTTGCTAAACAACATTTAATTTGCGGGGGTTTCTAAATAACATGAACCACCTAATTAATTGTCGGGACCCCGTTTCCGCTTAATATGACCTAATTGCATCGCACCTTTGCCATGTCATCCATCATGCATGCATCATGTCGATCTTTTGCCGTAGTATTAAATATTGCATCCGGTGTTCTTCTAGTGTTTTGCTTCTTCGCGGATAAGGCCGTTGAGTTGATGTGAGCTTCGCCCCGATCTCCGGTTGAACCCTTCGACAATGTTTTCAAAGAGCATCTCCCTCTTTCTACCTATCTTACTTTTATAGTATTTATTCCCTCCGGTTGATCTATTGCTATCTGTGTTGCGATGCTTTAGTTTTCCGTACCCGATATATCCCCTGCAGCCTTATATTGCCTTGGACACACCCTATTACCTGTTGTTTGGTAGATAGTTGGACTTGCGCGTCGTAGTTGCTTGCTCAAGTGCTGATGTGTGTCATATATGCCACGATTCTTGATGTATTGCCGCATGTTGATGTTGGAGATGATTCTAGTTTTACTTATCGCCACTTTAATTTCTGTTTAACAACTAAAATTGAATAAGCAGAGGCATCGGTGGGTGATAGAAAATGTTTGGTTTCCGAACGCCCACTTGTGTCCCGTAAGACCCCGAGTACTTGATACCTGTTCCTTGATTTTTGCGCGCTATCCACATCCGGGAGGTATATGGGACCCCCCTGAGCCAGAGCTTGATTCAGACTTATTTCTTGGGGCCACAACTAGTTTGAGGTTTTATTTACGATCCTGTACTTATGCCATGCTACTTTCTGTATTTAAATTGTGCGACAGATAGCACACTGTACTGTTTAGGAAGCGGAGTGATTACGCGGTATCGACAGTCCCCGTTTGGGGATCTTTGTCGCCATGACCATTGTCGCAAACCTTGGGTCCGTCTCGAGCTTGCTTACTCCGTTTGGTATACTTCAAGGGTGGCCCCTGAAATATTTCTGAATCCTGTGATTGTTCAGTCGTGAAAGCCTCGTTGGGTTTTGATTTGGTTTTTCCGAGGTTGATCGAGCGTGTGTTGCTATTGGTGCACCCCGGCCGGGTAAAACTTTCTGAAAGCCGTGTCCGCGGATATGGACGACTTGGAGCACAGTATCTCGATCATAGACAAGCATAACTAAAGTTTATTGCTATAAATTTGACTTTATAATGACTAGTAATCAGCTTCACTATAATGGAATGGCTAAATAATACTGCCCACAATTGCTTGTTTGAGTTGTCGCTTGCGACCATTGTACCTGACTAGTAAGTATCGCAACTACAATGGAATGGCTGAATAAAAGTACCAACAACTGCTGGGTTTATGGGTTACCTCATGTTAATCGATGTCGACTAGTAAGTCCGCCACTATAACGGAATGGTTAACTAAAAGTGCCCATCGCTTATTTTATCGACGACTAACTAAACCGACTAGTAATTGCTGCAACTATAACTGAATAAGTAAAACTGCCAACCGTGAGTTCCTCGGTTGACTTCCTCGTTTGGTCTCGAGGGGGAAACATCAGGATGGGTTTGATTGGTGTTAGCTTCAGGTTGGATCCGGATAGGTCTATCTTACCCTTCTCTGATAACCGCCAGTTGTATCGAGTCTCTATAGGTTGTTTAGTGCATCTTTGCCGCTCGATCCACTATACCTATGTGGCGAGGACCGCCGAATTCTAGCCTCGCCGTGTCGGCCTCGATCTACGCCTCCTTCTTTTTCCTTTTCCTTTGTCGGCACCCCTTTTGTTTAAGGGGTTGTGAGATCGACGCCGTTAGCGAGGTTACCCTTCCGCTTGGCCTGGGCAGGGTTATGGACGCCATTGGTTATTCTTCAGGGCTCTTAGCCCCATTTGCATCTTGTCCGTAGCTGGACGCTCTATCGTTTTCAAGGTGATTGGATCTTGTATATTATATCTGTCTTCTTGACTCTTTGAGTCGCTGTTATATATATCTGTTATGTGGGTCCCATCGAGGACTGTTGTGTAATGTTATTACTTCGTTTTCCACCCGCACGAAAGTGCCTGGTGGGCACCTTTGAATCGTTTCTATGCGGGTTTGGCGAATTTTGCTCAAACTTGCATAGGTCCGATTCTGAGGGTGCTACACTAGCCGAAGGAGTATGGATAGATCTGAGCCGTGCAGCGATAGTTAGATCCAACGGCGCGGAAGGGTGATCCGGTGAGAACCGGTACGCACCAGTAAAATCGTGACGCGTGTCTAGGATTGGATTCAAAATTAGAATTCAAATAAGATTTAGATCCAATTTTCAAATGGCTATAACTTGAGATTCCCACGTTAGATTTTTGCAAATTCTATACCGTTGGAATCAGTGAGTCAAGCTCTTTCTGAATCTGCAATGTGTTTAACAAAAAGTTTCTGTTAAAATGACTTTGTATGCAGAAACGTATTTAGGTCCATTTTGAGTATAGATTTTGTTTAGCAAACTGTTTTAGGGCTAAATAAGTTTGGTTAGCAAACTTTTTGACTTGGTTATGTTTCTGTATCATACACTTGCTTGGTGGAGTTTTCAAAATTATCACTTAGCATTTTCTTGCATGCATGCATTCATATTTTAGTTTGTATATGAATTGTATGTAATTGTGTGCTACAAATTTTGGTGTAGATTTTGCTAGTGACTGTGATTGTGAAGAGTGCTACTCTCCCCATTACCAAGGCAAGTGATACTTCATGATATTTCCACCCCTTTATTTTGAATAAGCATTAGAATTATTTTTGCTAAGTCTTGCATGCTACTTTTGCCAAATGCTATGTTGGGAAATCCTAAGTAGTTGTAGAATTGTAGAATTGCTAGGGAATTTCCTAAGTTAAGTTACAATGCCATGCTTAGCCTAGCTAGTAGCAAACCAAGGGTTGGTAAAGTATGTACATGCTATGATGAAAATAATTCTAAGTCTTTTGGACTTATGCTTTTCTTAATAAAACAACTAAGTCAATAAACTTCCTGGGTGGAATGGGACTTGAATGGTGGTTTTTGGTTGAGTGGTTACACAAGGCCATGGACATGGCTTGTGTATCTCACTTGTGGTATGCCACCCAGGCACAAAGGGATTTGGAGGCCAAGTGTTGAGAAGCTTATAGTGCAACCACTTGGCAATATGGGATCTGCCTTGATCATATAGGTTGCTAGAACTTAGTCATTTGAACAGTTGGTGGTAGTGGGATGATAGGTTGGAACACGTCCATTTGACCAAGGGAAGGCTTCTGAAAGGTCCTGTCTTGGGAAACCAAGTCTGGTGGGGAAAGTGCACAACCTCTGCAGATGGAAAATCTAAGTACTTAGCCAAGTCCATGGAAATGGACAACTTGAGCATCAAGACATGGAAGCTACAAGAATCTCATCACTCCAACTTCTAAGTAAAACTTGTGGGTGAACAAGGGTGAAGGACCCCAATGTCTATTGGTGGTTTCTTGGGGAAGTTTTGACAAAGAAACACTTAGAGATTTCAACTAATAGGAAAAACCTATTTTCAAGCAAAGCAAGCCAAGCTACACTTAGCCCAAATGCATATAGTAAAATAGTCCACCTAAAAATTTACTAAGGTATCACTTGCCAATACTATTCCAAAGTATTGACCCACTGTGGCTGTAACTTGTGATGTTGCAGGTTACTCCGATGGTGATTAGGAGTCATGAGTCTACACTCAACATGCTTGCCTGTGGCACATGAAGATGAAGACTTGTGTTTATTTACTTATTCCAAAACTCTTGTATTAGGCCTGTGGCCTTGAGTTGTAAAAGACTATATTTTATCTCTGGAATGGATGTAATAAATGACCTTTGTATCTGTGTACTTCATCTTAAACTGTGGATGCTAGCATTGATCCATGGACTAGCATTGCAATCACAGGGATCCTTTTCCTTTACAAAGGAGGGATCTTACAATGCGGAATCAAGGCTAATTACGCCGTGCCATTATCGGCAGCAACGGCAGCGGCGACGTGGTCTGCGGGTGCGAGATTTTGGGGACGAAGATGACGGGGCACGTGGGACCAACGCGTTAGTGAGGGGAGAGTGTGCGTGCGGGTGAGAAATAGAGAAGAGAGGGGAACCTGGGTGGGCTGGCTTTTGGGCCTCATATGCTATTGTGCTGGAATGGTGGCGCCGGCCATTTCTTATTTTCTTATTCCTTTTCTATTTCTGATTTGATTTTCTAAAATCATTTTCAAATGCTATTCAAATGAGTTTGAATTCAAATTTCCTCTGGATTTTTGTAAATTACTCCAAGCATATATTTGTATATAAAACCTTGTTGTTTGATCATAAACTCTTTGGTCCAATTAAAATAGAATTAAAACCATTCCTTAATTAAATATTTATAATAGGCATATAAATGGTTTTAAATTTAGATTTTTGTTTTGAAACTTTGAACAAGCTTTGGAATCAACATTCAAACCTTTTCTAGTTGAAACAAAGTATTCTCATGATTTAAAAATGGAAATGAAGCCTTTGCCTTTCTTACATAAAATATTAGGCAACAATTGGCTTCTGTTTTGCAATCTTGTTTGAAATAAATTTTAAAATGCATGAGGATGCATGAATGATGTGCAACTTTATAAATCATGATTTTTGGGATGTTAAAAATCCCCTTAGCCAGAGCTTGAGCCTTATCTTATTTCTTGGGTCCACAAAGTAGTTTGCGGCTTTATTACTATCATGTACTTATGCCATGCTTTACTGCTTTATTTACTACTATTTCTCGTGGAGAGCGTTTATTACTTTACTGTTTTGGAACCCCGTGCCATATTTTCACGGTATCGACAAGTCCAGTCACACTTTTGGATTCCCAATTGTTTACAACTGTCGTCACAAACCTCTGGGTCCATCTCGGAGCCGTCCAACTTCGTAGAGGGTAGCTTAGTGGGGTGTCCCCCTAAAATATTATATGAATATTGTGATTGCTTTGTCGTGATGCCTCGCTGGGTTTTCATTTGGTTTTTCCGAGGTTGATCGTGTGTGTGTTGCTATTTGTGCCACCGTGCAGGGTAAATCTTTCTGAAAGCCGTGTCCGCAGTTATGGATGACTTAGATGAATGGAATATGCCCTGAGAGGCAATAATAAAGTTGTTATTATGTATATTACAAGTATATGATAGATGTTTATTTTGCTTGCTATAATTTTATTAATACGAAAAAATTAATACATGTGTGTTTAATAAACAAATAGAAAGTTCCCAGTTATGCATATCTTATAAACTAGCTCGTTGATTAATAAGATGATCAAGGTTTCTTGATCATGGACATTGGATGTTGTTAATAATGAGGTCACAATATTATTGGAATGATGTGATGAACATTCATCCGAAGTATAGAATTACGATCAAAGTCATAGTGTTTATATTTCCATAACATCATACGAAGAAATCCTAGCCCTTAGACCATGAGATCATGTCAATCACTAACACTGGAAGAGTATCTTGATAACATCAAAAGTCACACCGTAACAGGGTGACTATAAAGGTGGGTTCAGTGCTACGAAGGTGTTATGTAGAGGCTCATGGATCAAGAGTGGAATTTGTACATCCCGATGACGGATAGATATACTCTGGGCCCTCTCGGTGATATCACAGTAGTTAGCTTGCAAGCAAGTGATGTGATCACTAAAATGTTATATCACGGGAACAAGAAAAGAGTACATGTCGATAAAAAGATCAAACTAGGTATGGAGATACTGATGATCAAATCTCGGACATGTAATATATGGAGAGACAAAGGGATTAAGTTACTGAATGACTGCAAGTGCACAGATCGTTTGTAGCTAGTTTAGAAAAAAAGATATCGATTCAACAGGGAGCAGGAGTCTGAAGTCTAAATAACTCTTGAACTAAATATTGAAATAGCAATGCTAAATAACGTTCTAAGTAACAAGATAAAATGCGAGTTTTGTGTAAAAGATATTTTTGGGTTTTCAAATCGGAGAACAATAAGTAAACTAAAGTTGTAAGTAAACAAGAGAATGCGATTATGGTTACGAAGGTTTGCAAGATGATGGAAAGAGTTCTTAAGGAGTAGTGGATCCACCGCTAGTAATTAGAAAGAGTGATCAAAATTATTGTAAGATCCCACCTTTATAAAGGTAAAGATCCCTGTGATTTCAATGCTAGTCCCTGGATCAATTGCTAGCATCCACAGTTTAAGATGAAGTACACAGAAGCAAAGGTCATTATTACATCGTCATTCCAGAGATAACATAGTCTTTTACAACTCCATAGCCATAGGCTAGTACAAGAGTTTATCTTAACAATATAAAAATAGAAGTCTGCATCTTCATGTGCCATAGGCAAGAATGTTGAGTGTAGAATCATAACCCCTAATCATCATGAGAGTAACCTGCAACATCACAAGTTACAGCCACAGTGGGTCAATACATTGGAATAGTATTGGCAAGTGATACCTTAGTAGAATATTAGCATCTAGTTACTACATCAATTTGGCTAAGTGTAGCTTAGGCTTGCTTTGCTCAAAATAGGTTTTACCTATCAGTTGAAAATACTAAGTTTTTGTTTGGCAAAAACTTTCCCAAGGAACCACCGATAGAAATTGGTGAACCTTCACCCTTGTTCAACCACAAGTTTTAACATAGAAAATTGGGATGAGGAGATTCTTGATAGCTTCCATGTCTTGATGCTCAAGTTGTCCATTACCAGGGACACGGCTAAGTACTTAGTTTCTTCCTTCTACAGAGGTGGTGCACTTTCCCCACAAGACTTGGTTTCACCAAGACAGGACCTTTCAGAAGCCTTCCCTTAGATTAGAATGGACGCGCTCCAAAACCTATTATTCCCCTACCAACAACTGTCCATTTGGCTAAGTTATTGCAACCTATATGATCCAGGCAGAGCCCATAATGCCATGTGGTTGCACTAGAAGGTTCTTAACAATTGGCATCTCAAATCCCTTTATTCCTGGGTGGCATTCCACAAGTGAGATACACAAGGTAAACCATAGAAATGGGCCTTGTGTAACCACTCAACCAAAAACCACCAAGCAATTACCAATCCACCCAGGTGTTTCATTCACTAAGTTGTTTTATTAAGCAAAAACATAAGTCAAGGACTTAGCAATATTTTCTATAGCATGTACATATTCCACCCTTGGTTGCTACTATCTAGGCTAAGCATGACAATAGTAAGTATCTTAACTTAGAGAATATTCTAACAATTCTACAACTACTAGGATTTCCCAAGAATAGCATATAGATACTTTAGCAAAATACTCATGCAAGCCCTATACAAAATATTTCTAATGCATAGCCAAAATATTGGGACAAAAATATGAAGCACCACTTTCCTTTGGAGTTGGGGGAGTAGCAACAATCCTCACAATCACAATCACCACTAGCACCAAAATCTACACATAAAATGATAGCACCAAATTCACATATCAAAATAAACAAGCAAAAATATATGAATGCATACAAATGCCATGTGATGATTTTATTAATCAAACAAGACAATTGGAACAGTACTGAGCCATAAACAAAACAATTATACACTAAATAAAATTGATTTGGTCCTTAGAACATTTTCCATATAATTTTTATATACAAAATAAGCTTATAAAAGTCTCTGCAAAAACAACCCATTTTACATATCCAATTTATTAAAAAAAGTGCATAATTTGATAGAATTCTTTCCACTGATTCCAATGATATAAAATTTACAAAATTTAAACGTGTGGATCAAAAGTTATGAATTTTGCAAGTTTGAACAACTAATAGATCTAATTTTAGATTTTAAATCAAAGCACAGACACGCGACGCTTTCTGATTCGTCGATAGAGTTTCGTGTGGATCAATCAACGAGAGACGTGGGATTTAAGTGGCAGCGCACGACCAGATCTGCGCGTACTGGTTCAGTTAAGTGATCTAATCCTGAGCATCAGATCTAGATCTAACGACTGCGACGCTTGCGACCAAAATCTGGCGGCGCCAATGGTTGCTGGCGGCGGCGGCGCTTCTGCCGGCGACGCTCCGGTGATTCCAGAGAGGGCTAAGGGTTGAGCAGTGGCTTACCAGACTCGTGGGAACACGACGATGCACAAAGTGTCGCTGGCGTGGGCGGGGGCGTGCTGTAGAGGCTGCTGGGGCTCGTCGGAGTTGGAGGCAGCGTCGGGTTTGCTCGGACGGCGACGAAGGCGATGTTACTGGCCACCCTAGCACAAACCAAGGGTATCAGCGTGTGCACAACGCTTAGGAAAACCTGATAGGGTCAAGGAGAAGGCACGGGGTGGTCGGGTTTTACCTAAATCTCTCGCCGGAGTTGGAAACGGCGTCGGATGCCCACGGTGCTCGTCAAAGTCGACGCTCTGGATCACAATCAGATGAACAAAGGGGATCAGGAGGTGCGCAAGGATCAGGGGATCATCCCAGGGTGAACGAGGAGTGGGCGCGAACACTAGACTTACCAGAATACCTCGCCAGAGCTGGCTCTGTCTACGGTGGTGTAATGCGAAATAGAGGCAACCTGGTGGAGGAGCGGGCGAGCGGAGTGAGGGGAAAAGTGCGGGGTGGAGAGGGGGTTTTGTAGCCGGAGCAGGGGCGAGGATCACGCACGGAAACATTGGCAATTACTCGATTTTAAGGCGCGGCAGTGATCGCAGAGGAAACAGCCGGCGACGTGGTCGTGGGCGTGATTTGGGGAAGACGGAGGTGAGCTGGCGAGGGTCCACTAGTCAGCGAGTGTTTGGGTAGCGCGGGTGCGGTGAGAAAAACAGGGTTAGAGGGAAAACCCGGGTGGGCTGGCTAGTGGGCTGCTTCTGCTATGGGGCTCAAATGCTAGCGCCAGCCTTTTTCCATTTCTTTTATCTTTTTCTTTTTCGGTTTGATTTTCTAGGAATCCTTTTCAAATGAATTTAAAGTGGTTTGAATTCAAACAACACCTGGATTTTTGTAAGGTGAAATAAGTACATATTTGGCTACAGAACAATGTTGTACACATGGAAATACATTGGCACATTGGAATTTAAAAATAAACAATGCCTTCATCAATTGTTTAACAAAGACATATGAGTGGTTTTAAATTCATACGTTGTTTTGAAAATTTTGTCCAAGCTTTAGAAAATATCAATCAACTCTAAGTTCAAATCTTTCTGGTTTAAAACAAATAATCTCATACTAGAGAGTAGAAGTGGGCCATTGCCTTGCTTACATAAAATAATAGACATTCAAATGTTTCTGTTTTTGAAATCTCATTTGAAAATGATCCTAAAATGATTATGAATGCATGAATGATATGCAAGCTTTGAAATCATGATTTTTGGGATGTTACAAATCTAATCCCCTTACGGTGAATCTCGCCCTCGAGATTCGGATTGGCTAGCAAATAGGTGAGGGTGGTCTTTCCGAAGGTCATCTTCTCTTTCCCATGTTGCTTCTTCTTCGGAATGATGGTTCCACTGAACTTTGCAAAATTTGATAGTCTTTGTCCGAGTAACTCTTTCTGCAGTCTCAAGAATCTTGATAGGTTTTTCGTCATAAGTGAGATCACTTTCCAGTTGGACCTCCTCCAAAGGTATAGTATCCTTTAAAGAAGTCTCTTCCATCTCCGGATGGCATTTCTTTAGCTGACTCACATGAAATACATTATGAACGGCAGACAAAGATTCTGGCAATTCAATCTCATAAGCTACTTCTCCTTTACGACTCAGAATCTTGAATGGTCCAACATATCTTGGGGCCAATTTTCCTTTGATCAAATCTCTTCACTCCACGAAGTGGTGAAACTCTAAGATAAGCTCTATCACCCACCTCATAGGTGACCTCTCTATGCTTAGGATCTGCGTAGCTCTTCTGTCAGGATTGTGCTATCTTCAATCTGTCCTTTACTAACTTGACTTTATCTTCAGCTTCTTTGATTAGTTCTGGCCCGAACAAGTTTCTTTCTCCCACACCATTCCATAGCAATGGGGTAGTACACTTTCTCCCATAAAGAAAATCAAACGGTGCCATCTCAATACTGGCTTGATAGCTATTGTTGTAAGAGAATTCTGCGTAAGTCAGACTTTCATCCCAACTAGCTCCATAGTCTAGGGCACATGCCCTCAACATATCCTCTAGAATCTGGTTGGTCCTTTACATGCATCCCATCACGGGGATGAAAAGCAGTACTGAATTCTAATCTCGTTTCCAATGACTCATGTAGTTGCCTCCAAAAATGAGAAGTGAATTGAGTTCCCCTATCAGACACAATACTCTTGGGTACTCCATGCAGACACACAATCCTATTCATATAGATCTTGGCCAACTTAGCACTTGTATAGGTTGTCTTCACGGGTATGAAATGAGCCACTTTAGTTAGGCGATCCACTACTACCCAAATAGAATCATATCCTGACCTGGTCCTTGGCAATCTGGTGATGAAATCCATGCCAATATCGTCCCACTTCCAATCAGGAATAGGTAGTGGTTGTAACAATCCTGCTGGTTTTTGATGTTCCGCTTTCACTCTACTACATACATCACACAAAGCAATATGTTCGGCGATGTCTTTCTTGAGATTATTCCACCAAAATCTTTCCTTCATATCCATGTACATTTTGGTGTTACCCGGATGAATGGAATATGGTGAGTTGTGTGCTTCTTGTAAAATCAGTTTCCGAAGTTCCGGGTCTTGTGGAACGCAGATACGTTTTCCATACCATAAAGTACCTTGTTCGTCTTCATGGAATCCCTTGGCCTTTCCCTTCCCAATCTTTTCCTTAATCTCTTCAATTTCCTTGTCTTCTTTTGGGCTTCCTTGATTTTTTCCAATAAGGTGGGTTGAACATATAATGACATGAGATGTCGCTCAGGCATAATGTCCAATCTGAGGTCTCTAAATTGGGCACACAGATCATCTGGAAACTCTCCCTTAGTAAGGCCATTCACAAATACCTTACGGCTTAGTGCATCCGCTACAACATTTGCTTTACCGGGGTGGTATTGCAAACTCAAGTCGTAGTCCTTGATGAGTTCTAGCCATCTTCTTTGTCTCAAGTTGATTTCTTTCTGAGTGAAGATATACTTCAAACTTTAGTGATCTGTGAACACTTCACATCGCTTTCCCAAAAGATAATGTCTCCATGTTTTGAGTGCATGGACAACAGAGGCTAACACTAAATGATGAGTAGGATAATTCACCTCATGAGTTTTGAGTTGTCTCCAGGCATAAGCCACAACTTTCCCTTCTTGCATCAGAACTGCACCTAATCCATGATGAGATGCATCACAATAAACTTGGAAATCCTTCTCCAAATCTGGAAGACATAGGACTGGTGCTGTCACTAGTCTCTTCTTCAATTCTTGGAAACTGAGTTCACATCCCTCAGTCCAAGCAAATTTCTTATCTTTCTTTAGTAACTCCGTCATTGGCTTAGCTACCTTGGAGAAATTCTCAATGAATCTTCTATAGTATCCTGCCAAGCCAAGGAAACTACGAACTTCTTTCACTGACTTAGGAGATTCCCATTCAGTTACAGCTGACACTTTTGCGAGATCAACTGCTACACCATCTCCTGACACAATGTGTCCAAGAAATCCAACTTCATTCAACCAAAATTCACACTTGCTGAATTTGGCATACAACTTATGCTCTCTAAGCTTCTCAAGTATCAATCGCAAATGTCCTTCATGCTCTTCTTTGCTCTTGGAGTAGATCATAATGTCATCGATGAAAACGACCACAAACTTGTCAAGGAACTCCATGAACACCTTGTTCATCATATTCATGAAGTAAGATGGTGCATTGGTCAAACCAAACGGAATCACGGTGTACTCATACAATCCATACCTAGTGGTGAAGGCAGTCTTAGGTATGTCTTGTTCCCTTATCTTAAGTTGAAAATAGCCTGACCGGAGATCAATCTTTGAGAACACACATGCTCCTTCTAACTTATCAAACAAGTCATTGATTATGGGCAAAGGATATTTGTTCTTGATAGTCACCTTATTGAGTGAACGATAATCGATGCATAACTTTTGACTTCTATCTTTCTTTTCCACAAACAAGACTGGTGCTCCCCAAGATGATGAACTTGGTTGAATAAACCCTTTCTGCAACTGTTCTCCAAGTTGTTTCTTGAGTTCCTTCAACTCATCAACTGACATCTTGTAAGGTCTCTTTGCTATTTGTCCTGATCCTGGCAGCAAGTCAATCAGAAATTCGATATCTCTATCTGGTGGAATTCCCGGCAATTCTTCCGGAAACACATCTGGATATTCCCTCATGATTAGCACGTTGTCTATGCTAACCCCCTTAAGAGAATTTAGCTTACTCCCTTCTGATTCAAAGTTAGACTTGAATCTTATCCGTTTCTTTTCCGGGGTTGTGAGTGTGACAGTACGATTGGCACAATCTAGTACTCCTTCATACTTGGTCATCCAGTCCATTCCCAAAATTACATCCAGTCCTTGGGAATCTAAGATTATCAGACTCACTGGAAACTTATGCTTTCCAAATTCTATCACTAGATCACGACATCCAAGACTTAGTATCATATCTCCACTGAGAGAACTTACTTTTATTGGACACCCAATATTTTCAGTTGGAAACCCATTTCTATCAAAAAATGCTTTTGATATGAATGAATGTGATGCACCAGTATAAAAAAGAACAAGTGCTGGAATAGAATTGAGTTTGAACTTACCAGCCACAGCATCGGACTCCTCATAAATCTCTTCCACATTGATGTGGTTCACTTGTCCCTTCTAGAAAGGGTTGGGCTTGGTGGTTCCTTCAACTTTCTTCTCTGGGCACTCATTTGCATAATGCCCCATCTTCTTACACTTGGAACATTCCACCTGACTGATATCTCTCTTTGCAAGCTGACTACCACTTCCACTTCCACCTCCACAGTGGTGGCTCTTGTGTCCACTCTTGTGGTTCTTGTACTTGTCATTATCATGACTACGGTGATGCTTGTTGTCATGATGGCGGTTGTGGCTGTGGTGGTTTTTGCAATTTCCATGTTTGTGGGATCCAGAACTCCCACTATCATCATTATGGGAATGCTTGTGAGACGATCCCGATTTGTGCTTGTCAGATCTGTGATCTGGGCTGTCTTTGAGTTGTTGATTTAAAAGAGTCTGATGAAGATACTTACTCGAATCCCACGGGCTTCGAAGATGTTGTTGATGATATTGTGTTTAGAGCTTGGGACTGCAGCAAATGTTTGAGTATGGGCCATAAAGTTGAGGTTTGTAAGCGTCAAATCAGATGTAAACAATGTTTCAATTATGGTCATGTTAAACGGGCATGTCTGAACCATTTTTCTTCAAGCCTGCAAAGATGGGTTCGCAAAAAATCTTGTGCTAACCGTCCTGACCCTGACTCTTGAGAGTCCGTGATAAAGACCACGGTCGTTACAACTTCTAAAGGTTTTGTCGCTTCTTAGGCGTGTCCCCCGCAGAGCTCTCCGCCGCCCCTACCCTCTCCTCTTCCTCCAGATTGCTCTCCTATGGCGAGTTGGGAAGTGGATCCTTTGGTCTGGCTACCATGGGGCCATGATATCATTGACGGTGGAATAACCAGGCTGCCTCGTTCTTTCTACTATGCTACACAAGACCCCACTCCCCTGCATCAATCTTGGGTGGTTGCCATTGTGGAACCGAGGCCGCCTGCTACTCTTATTGATCATTGGAGGAATCAGGTACATCAATTTCTGGTTGGTGCTCTTAATCGCCATGTGGTGGAGGATCAGCCTAGTGTCTTTGGCGTTGGTCTGTTCCAACTTAGTGGTCCCAATGCTTGTCATGCTCTTGTTAACCATGGACATTATCAGTTGAATGGTAGCTTTGTCAGATTTGTTTTCTCTAATGATACGGAGAGTCATAGAGCTGAACATGGTTTTCTTCATGGTTGGCTGATTTTTTGGGGGTGCCCCCAGATTAGAGAACTGATGAGCACATTGCTAACGCCGTCTCCACTTTCGGAAAGTTTCACTACTGGAATAGTAATGACCCAACCATGGATAGAGTTCTTGTTTACGCCTCTTTCCCTTCCCCTGCTTTGGTGCCTCGTGATGTGTACTTTTGTAAATTTGCCTCAGTGGGAGGGGTTATTGAATCTTGGACTACTGCTATTTTTATTCTTTCGGCTCACTTTGCTGATAACCTACCTCTTGATGTGGATCAGATGCCTCCTGATGGCAACCCACACCCCCTCCTTGGAGATTTGGCTGCTATAACAATTTGTGGGTGGGACCTCAATTCCCTGAAATTGGTTGGGACCATGATCATTGGCAAGATAATAATGGGAATCATGAGGCTAATGGTGTAAGGGTCCCAAGCTTTAAATAAGGTAGAGTCCCCTGTGTTTACAATGCTAGTCCCTGGATCAATAGCTAGCATCCACAGTTAAGATGTAATATCAAGAAACAAAGGTCATAATACAACTTTATAACCAGGAATAACATAATTTTATTACATCTTACATAGCTCATTTGGCTATTACATTACATTGCAGCGGAATAACTATAAGCATGGTGTCCTTCATCTTCAAAGTACCACAGGCAAACATGTTGGTTGTAGACTTTGTAATCCTAATCATTCAATCTTCACTAAAATCAATCAAACCTGCAACATTACAAGTTACAGCCACAAGGTTCAATACATTTGAATTGTATTGGCAAGTTTCACTACTATGTAGAATATAAGTGGATCCTATCATTACATGCATATTTGGCTAAGTAGGGTTTTAGGCTCATTTGCAGAAAGAAATAATTTATCCTATCTTTTCAAAATGGTTTTGATCTTTTGTCAAATCTCTTTATCAAAATCCCTTGAACTCCTTTGTAAATCCCCAAGTGTTCAACTCCTTGTCAAAAATCTCTTGAGATCCTTGGTAAATCCCCAAGTGCATCAAGTTTTATCAAAATCTCTTGAGCTCCTTGGTACCCCCAAGTGCATCAAGTTTTATCAAAATCTCTTGAGCTCCTTGGTACCCCCAAGTGCATCAAGTCTTTAGTTGTCACTTAAAAGTTTTTCTTTTAGAAATTGGAATGTCGAGATTTCCCATAGCTTCAAGCTTTAGTTGCTCAGTATTGTCCATAACCGGGGACACGGCTAAGTACTTAGATTTTTATTATCTTCTGCAGAAGTTGTACACTTTACCCACATGTCAGACTCTCATCTTGTTGCCACCAGTGGCCGCTGGATTGGTACTCACCAAGATGGAGTACTGGCAGATTGAGAATGTGACAAAGTCTTTCCAGAGGGTCCTCCCATACACCATTGTTAGCTTGTCTTCAGTACCCATGTAGGATTCCAAGTTCCTTATTTTCAGTAACCTGAAGACAATGCATGGGTCTTCCCAATGTAGTTGACGAAGCCAGAGCCATAAGTAGCATGTGGTTGTACACGAAAGCCACAATTGGAGAAACATGTTCAATCTCTAAGTTCCTGGGTGGTTTTCTTTTGGAGCACAACACAAAGAGATTGCCATAGACATGGTTCCTTTTGTTGCCACCTTCTCCAAAACTCAAAGTATCCTTGTCCACCCAGGTGTTTCATTGAGTCCTTGTTTTATTATGTAAAAGCACAAGTCCTTTTCTCAACTTCATAAAATCTCAACATGTATCTCTTTTCAAAATATAGCATGGCTAAGCATGTAACAACTACATTGTTTCCACTAAGGAATATATAGGGTATCCTATTAGGATTTAGCATAGCATAAGTATAGAAATTATTTTCATGCATGTTTCAAAATCCACTAAGTATAATGAAAATTGTAAGACTTTAGATGATAGTGTCACTTGCCTTTTTGGTAGGGAATGTTGGTTCACTTCTTGATCTTGCTAGTTTCACACTTTTCTAACTTCACTACAAATCAATCAAGCAAACACAATATCAACTAGCATTCCAACCAATATTCAAACAATCAAAACATCACACATAAAATAAGAGAAACTAAGTCATGCAGGCAAGCATGCAAAAATAGTTTTATTTGCAAAGGTGGTTTCTACTAGTCTCTACACAATGTAAGGCTCAAAGTGGACATTTTCTAAAGTGTCAAAACCATTTGCAAAAGGGTTTTATCCATAAACCATTTTTAAATCCATTCATTATTTTATGTGGTGAAAAAAAAATGTTTTTATCAAAGCAAAAACTTTATGTTGCTCACCAAATAAGTTGTTGTTTCTCAAAACTTGGTGTTTAGGGTCAGTAGGTTTGTTTCAAATCATTTTCCCAAAGTTTTTACTCCAAAAACATTTTCATAACAAAATCAATATTTTATTTGACTAGAAATGGGCTAAATCAATTAATCCATCCTAATCTTTTCAAAATGCATTTTTAAATCCACAAGTTGGTTCCTAGGGTCAGTAGGTTCACAAAAAATCAATTTGCAAAGGTTTCAACCTTAAAAACATTTTGGAATAATTTTTATAACCTAAACAAGCATACAAATGGTTCTGCAAAACAAACAATCTAACAGAAACTTTTTACTAAACAAATTGCATGGTTGGATAGGGCTTGTTCCACTGATTCCATTGATATCAAGTTTGCAAATTTTGGACGTGTGGATCAAAAGTTACAAGGGTTTCAAATCTGCAAACAAATCGGATTTCAAATCTGTTTTTAAATCGAAGACTGGCCACGCGTCGCGATGTTACTGGTCGATACCGATTCGGGTGGATCGAGTGATGTTGGCCGTAGGATTAAACTAACAACGCACGGCACAGATGGATCGATACCCCTTCGTCTAACAATCTATCGTGTGCGTACGATTAAGATCCAACGGCGCGCAACACGCTTGCCAACTAGTGGCGGCGCTGGCGGCGGCAGACGGCGGCGCACGCTCGGACGATGGGGTCGCGGTGATTCTAGGAAGCAAGGAGAAAAGGGAAAGTGCTCACCGGGTTCAGGAAGTCACAGCGAAGCTCGAGGTGGTGTTGGTCTGACGAGGGGCGCTCTGGTTCCAGCGGGATTGCTCGCCGGAGTGGAGGACGGCGTCGGGTTCGTCTGGTGGTCGTCGTGGGCGGTGCTGTGGTTCACTCCGAGGCAAAACGAGGATGCGGTTAGATGCACAAGACCAAGGCAAAGCTGCGTGCGTGAAGGAGAGGGCTCGGGGTGGTCTGTCTTACCAACGAGGTCGCCGGAGTGGGGATCTCGAAAGTGTGCTCAGAGGCGAGGCGGCGGTGGTTCGCCGAATTGGGCGGGGCGGTGGTCGGAGCAGTGGCGTTGCTTCGATTCGAGCAGTGGCTGGGGGAGTGGAGTCGAGGAAAAAGAAGAGGAGGGCGAGGCGTTTAAGAGAGCATGGTCGCTGGGGGAGTAATGGCCGTTAACAGCGCGAATTGATCGCCGGAGTAAAGACAGGAAACGGCAAGGAGGAATCAGCGCGGTTGAAGACGATGAACAGCGCTGTGGGGCCTTGCTGTCAGCGAGAAAGTGAGAGGGAAGGAGGGTCCACCAATCAGTGTCTCTGCGGGTATGTGTTGAGGTGTGAAACGTTTTCTGCGGGGGAGAAGAGAAGCTGGGCTAACTGGGCTTGTTGGGCTGGCCGGCTGGGCCGTGTCCAGATTCTATTTTTTTCTTTCTGAATGTTTTATCTTTTTCCAATTCTATTTTCTGTTTTGAATTTTCAAACAACAATCAAACACTCAAATCAACAAACTTTCACCAAACAATGCAATTGAATCTGGTTCTATTTAGCAACATAAACCAAGGTCCAAAGATTAAAAATAATATTTTTATTTTAGGGTCCATTATTTAGTTAAATAAATAGTCCTTGTTTATTAAATCAAAATAGAATTTGTTTTATTTAAAATCTCCATTTGAAATTTAATTATTTTCAAAACCAAATCAGTAGGTTTTATTTGAAAATAAGGAATACTTAAAAAGAATTGTTTAAAATAAATAAATAAGTTTTGATGTTTTAATTAAAATAGTAAAACCTTTATTTCTAATAAACTTGGATATTAAATCGTTATTAATTTATTTTTAAATAAACCTTTACTAATTTTTATCAAATAGAAATATTTTATTTCAAAGGCTTGGCCAGGTTTTAGTTTGGCTTTATAAAATAATACTTATTTAAAATTCTACCTTTTCATTTGAAAATCAAATCTTTTTTATTAAAAGATTCAAAATAGTACTTTCAAATATTTTTAACTTTAAATTTTTTTTAATCTTTTTTTTAAACTCCTTTATTATTTTATTTGATCAAACAGATTTTGAAAGTTCCCAATTGGATTCAAAAAGTTTCTTCTTACCCTGAAAATCAACAAATTTTTATTTTATTCATTTATTTTTCACATTACAAGATTTGGAAAATCTTGAGATGTGACAAATGGGCAGGATCCACTGAATCAAAATAATATGGAAGAGGATCAGGAAGCTCAGGATTCCCAAGAATCTATTGTGGTTGAGGATTCTGTACATGCAAACTCTTCTGATGTGGCTCCTGTTGGACATGAGCTTCAGTTGGGTTTGGGGCAAGTGGCAAATAACAACCCTTTGGGGCCAATTGGACCTCACCAAGTTTTCTATGATTTTCTGCATGTGGGACATGTACATCGTACTGTTGGACCTGTTCTGCCTCCTGATATGTTATGGAGAAGGCTTTTTGATGGAATGCTCCCAATGATTTTGTCTTCTCAGCTTCCCTTAGCAATGCAGTCACCTCCTTTTCAGATGTTAAAAGCTAAGAGATCTTGGTCTGCAGCTTTCTTTCCTTGGACTGACCTGTTTCAACAAGATAGGGTTCCTCCAAACCGTGCTAATCTGCCCTCCAGTGACAAAGTTTTAAAGATTTACAAACAAAAGCCAGTGGAGACTCAGATTACTTTGCAGGTGCAGACTGATCAGAGGGAGCCAATTTTCTTGTCTTCCAGTGAGAGTACTCCTAAAGCCAAAGCGGTGAAGAAGAAGAAATTGATTGTTCAATCTTCTGAGAGAAGATTCACCAGAAGTTTGCTTGCTTCTCAAGGGATGAGGCCAAAGTCGGTTACAGACACTCCTGCAAGACCCAAGAAGCGTGGACGTGCGGCCTTGCTTGTACCACACTTATCAGATCCAAGTACAGAGGGGGATGTTTACATTGATCAGTCTTAAGAGGTGCCTCTACTGGTTACCCCTTTGCATATTTTGCAGGCTGTGGGGTCATAGCTTGGCATTGACCAGCAGGAACTCGCGAAGGAGAAACTTGAAGCCAATCCTGATGACAAGATGGACAAAGTTTAGCTATGTGTAGGTGCAACTTTTGGGGGGTTAGACCATTATCCATAAATGGTATATCACAGTCGGTCTGTCTTTATTTTGAACCAAGTTTGTCAGTATTTCAAGTCTATCAATATTTCAAGTCAGTGTCTGGAGTTGTTTATGTCTTTGTTCAGTGTCAGGTTGGGACAGTTATGTCTTTATCAGTGTCAGTATTACGATCTGCTTATAGTTTATGCTCTGTGGTCAGTGGTTTTGTGGTACTTGAAACTATGTCTCAAGTTGTGTCCTCAAACAGCTTTTATTTTTAATGAATCATATTACCAAGAGGAAATGGCATGTACTATGTTGGAATGTGAGAGGGCTTAATGTTGATGTTAGGCAAAGAGCAGTTTTTAACAAGATTAATGAGAGTGAAAGTGATATAGTTTGCCTGCAAGAAACCAAGTGTGAATCTTTTGACTGGATATTTATTCGCAAATTTTGCCCCAAGAGGTTTGATAATTTTGCTTATGCACCTTCTGTTGGTGCCTCGGGGGAATTATTATTCTATGGAACTCTGCAATTTTTAATGTCATTTTGGTTGATACTCAGCGTTTTGGTGTGATCATCAGATTCACATCATCACATAATAATGATGCTTGGACACTTGTTTCTGTGTATGGGCCATGTCCTGGGGTTGAGAGATA
Organism: Avena longiglumis; assembly: GCA_030063025.1. Classification (NCBI taxonomy): domain Eukaryota; kingdom Viridiplantae; phylum Streptophyta; class Magnoliopsida; order Poales; family Poaceae; genus Avena; species Avena longiglumis. The sequence continues at coordinate 138,326,620 of CP125978.1, forward strand.
TTTGTTTGTCTCATGGCTATATAATTTAAATATTCCTTCAAATGAGAATTGGTTGCTTATTGGGGATTTTAACTTTATTAGAGCACCTGATAACAGAAATAGACCTGGTGGAGATTTAAATGATATGTTCCTTTTTAATGAGATCATTGGGCACCTGGGTCTGCTTGAATTGCCTTTGAAAGGTTGTGCATATACTTGGTCTAATATGCAAAGAACACCTTTACTTGAACAGTTGGATTGGTTTTTCACTAGCACAAATTGGGTATCTGATTATCCTAATTCTATGATTCTACATTTGGCTAGAACTGGGTCTGATCATACTCCCTGTGTGGTTAATATTGATACCAATATACCTAAAGCTAAGATTTTTAGGTTTGATAACTTTTGGGTTGATCTACCTGGGTTCCAAGATTGTGTGACCTCTTCTTGGAGTAAGAAGTCTTTTAAAGCTTATAGTTCAGCCATTTTAGTGGATAAACTTAAAACTTTGAGACATGATCGGCATACCAGTCTCTCTAAACTGAAATGGCTAAGCAAAAAAGGCAATGAAGTCATTTTTTACTTTGATTCTCTTGAAGAGATTAGGCCTCTGTTCCGTACTGAGTTTAACTTCAGGAAGATTGTGAAGGTGCACGTGGACAGGTTATTACTTGCAGAGTGTAATTACTGGCGTAAAAGATGCACAATAAGATGGATACAGCAAGGAGAAGATAACACTAAATTCTTCCATGCAATGGCTATTGAACGATATAGAAGAAATGCCATTTCTGCCTTAAGAGATGAGAATGGGGTTGAACACTCCGATCATGAGTCTATGGCTAGGTTATTATGGCAGAATTATAAAGATAAGATGGGATGTTCTGAGGGGATATCTATGCAATTTGACTTAGGTAATCTGTTACAAAAAGTGTAGGGGTTGGATGATCTGACTGTTCCTTTTACTAAGAAGGAGATGGATGAGGTGGTGACCTCAATGCCTGTTGACCGTGCTCCTGGGCCGGATGGTTTTAATGGCCTTTTCGTCAAGAGGTGATGGCCTATCATTCAATATGATTTGTACCAAATTGCCAAGGATTTTCATAAAGGAGCTCTGAAACTTGAGAATATTAATGGTTCATATATTACTCTTATTCATAAAAAGCATGCTCCTATTGAGGTTAATGACTTTTGGCCAATATCTCTAACCAATGTGTGTCTCAAGTTCTTAACTAAACTGGTTGACAATAGGCTCCAGGATAATATTATGTATTGTATTCACAAAAATCAATATGGTTTTCTGAGAAATAGGTCAATTCAAGATTGTCTGGCTTGGTCTTTTGAGTATTTGTTTCTCTGTCATACCTCTAAGAAGCCTATCATTATTTTAAAACTGGATTTTTCTAAGGCTTTTGATACCATTGAGCATGAGGCTATATTGGAAATTATGAAGCATAAAGGTTTTAATTCAGTTTGGATTGGTTGGATGAAAGCAATCCTGTCATCTGGCAACTCTTCTATTCTGCTCAATGGGATCCCTGGTAAGCAGTTTAAATGCAAGAGGGGTGTTCGACAGGGAGACCCTTTGTCTCCAATTTTATATACCCTGGGATCTGATTTGCTACAATCTGCAGTAAATGAGCTCTTATGCACTAGTGGTATCAGTTTGCCTATTGTTACCAATGAGAATGATTACCCAATAATACAGTGTGCAGATGACACTTTGATGATTATGCCTGCTGATATGATTCAACTTAGGGCACTAAAGGTTTTATTGCATAATTTTGCACTTTCTACTGGCCTTAAAATTAATTTTAGCAAATGAATGTTGGTTCCCATCAATGTCCCTGATGACCAGGTGAAGGAGCTGGCAGATGAGTTTGGTTGTCTTGTGGGGTCTATGCCTTTTACCTACTTGGGGCTGCCTTTGGGCACTACTAGACCCACTATAGCTGAAATGCAACCTCTGGTGTGTAGAATTGAAAGGAAACTCACTTCTAGCTCTAGTTTTTATCTCAGGGGGCTAGATTACAACTCATCAACTCTTCCTTGTCTTCTATGCCACTACACTTGCTAAGTTCCCTACAACTGGCTAAAGGATTAACTAAGCAGTTAGATCGAATACTCAAGCAATGCCTTTGGAGGAAGAAACATGATGAGCCAAAGCCTGCTTTAGCTGCATGGGACATTGTTTGTTTGCCAAAGGAAAAAGGTGGACTTGGTGTTATCGATTTTCAGAAGAAGAATGCATCTCTGCTCATTAAATTTCTGGATAAATATTACAATAGTAAAGATATACCTTGGGTCCAATTAGTGAAACATGCCTATTAAACAGATAAGGTGCCTCATGCTGAAAACTTATGTGGTTCTTTTTGGTGGAAATATGTTTTGAAACAAGTGGATAATTTTCGAGGGGTGGCAGCAGTGCACCAGGGTAGTGGGGACTCTTTTCTGTTCTGCTCAGATAATTGGGAACTAAATGGATCCACTAGGCCTTTAAAAGAAAGATACCCAAAACTTTTCTCATTTGTGCTCAATGAGAATTTGTCAGCTGCCTAGGTTTATTCTTCTGATGATACCCATGATTTATTCTATTTGCCTCTATCTGTTGAGGCTTTTCAGGAACTGAGAGAGATTCAGAATGTGATGGTGGCTAACCCACTTTCTACACAAAAGGATGTCTGGACTTATAGATGGGGGGACAGTTATGCCCCAAGTAAACTATATAAGTACTTTTTTGACAATATAAGGGCCCCTAAGGTTTATGTTTGGTTATGGAAATCTTGTTGTACCATGAAAACTAAGGTGTTTGCTTGGCTACTTGTGAAGGACAGATTGAACACCAGAGATTTATTACAGAGGAGACATTGGAAGGTTACTGATGATATACATTGTGAACTGTGCCCTACCAGAGCATATGAGGACATATTCCATCTATTCTTTGAGTGCAATTTTAGTGCTAGGATATGGAATTACTTACAGATTGCTTGGTTACCTCTTGGAGATTTGCAGTTGATTATTGCAGCAGCTAAAAGATCTTTTGGTCATCAGTTTTTCATGTAGGTCTTGATCACTGCTTGCTAGAATATTTGGTTAATTCGAAATGATAAAATATTTAATCATCAGAGACCATCTTTCTCTCAATGGAAATCAAGGTTTATTCATGACATCAATCTACTTCAATATAGAATTAAGAAGAAATGGAGAGCTTCTCTGTTAGATTGGGTAGATGGTTTGCACTAGGGATCAAGACAGATGCTTAATGATCCTATTTGTAATTAGTAGTAGTAGCTTTTACTTTTAGCTTTAACCTTTGTAAGTATTTTCTTTTGACTCTATTTCCTTTGTTTTTTATTAATAAATTGATGTGGGGCTTTTGCCTCACAGTCTCGCAGTAAAAAAAAAGTGGTCATCATCTGCATCAGTTGTGCATGTGCTGTCATCAACTGCTGCATCTCGAGGGTGACATTGTTGTTGTTTGGGTTGGGGTTGGCACGTCGAGGAGGCATCTGTGGTTTTCATAAGGATAATAATGAGATACTCATAGATGCTTATCATGCACAATACATCACATAGACAAACACCAAACCAAGCATCAAAATAACATAGGGTTCAAACGACGTAAACAACAAGTTTGGAAAAGCAAAAACACCATAGCAAGCCACCCACATGTTGGATGGTCATTGCGACTCAATAATCAAAAGTACGATAGATGAAAGATAAATGAGTAGTCATCACTACTCCTCCGCATCAACCTCCACATCAACAAGTGTAAGACCTGCATTCTCCATAGCGGTCTTGTATTCCTCGACATTGGTAGTCAAGGCCTCTATCTTGGCCCTAAGAGCCCTCTTCTGTGAGCGAAGCCTCTCGATCACTCCCTGCTGATGCTCGAGCTTGAAGTCCTTGGCCTCCAGCTCTTCCTTCATTTCCCGGATATTCTTGTTCCGGTCTTGGACTCTCTTCTCCTGGCTCTTGAATTTCTTGTCCTGGCTCTCAAACTTGGCCTCCATTTCCTTGACTATCTCGTCTTGCTCCGCAAAGAGCTTGTCCTTCTTCGGAGCTGTACCTGGAGATCCTCATTGGTAAGCATGATGTTGGTCCTATCAGTATCTAGGTGCCTAATAAGAACCTCTAGGTCCTGAAGGTACAGAAGAATCAGCTCCACCGTCTCTCTAGCAGCATCCTCGAACTCAATAGCCTCACCCTCCTCGTCGCGTCTCCCGAAGGGGTGAAAGTAAAGACCTCTAAGCTCTCTGGAGTGTCTCCCTACCAGACGCCCAAGTAACTCCTGCATGACTATATCCAAGCCTCTCTCCTTGTCGTCATGCATCAGCTTGAAAGTTATGGCCTTTGTGGCTGGCTCTGCCTGGCGTCCCGGCCGAGTGACTCTGAAGCCCCAAAGGTCCTTCCTCTCAAACTTGGTGAGGGGAAGCATCATGATGCGAGGAAGTGGGAGGTTGAGCACACTAGTGAGATCAATGAGTCGATTAGCAAAACGAGTTCCCTTGAACTCTTTGGCCGTGCTGATAGTAACATTAGGCATCTATTTATATAAGATAGAGAAAAGTTAGAATCAACGTCAATAGAGAAAAATCACAAGACAAAGTATCACAAGCATATCTTTTGCAACAATCACACAAGTCATGGCATACACAAATCCATTACAAGCATCAAAGGTTCAACATAACTTAGATAAATTTTTGGAAATAAAACGATAAGTGTGGTGGTCCAACTAACAAAGTACATTACAACTCTCACTCACTAGACAAAATAGCTATCAGGGCAGCCTTAGTAGCCATCTGTCTATCTTGATCACAATACTCCCAAATTAAGTCTATGATGTCTCCCATTAGTTGTTGGTTGGTAGTCTCTAACTCTTGGGTATGCTTCTTTTCTTCCCTAAGGTCATTTTGGGTGTTGAGCATTCTGCACTTGAGTCTATCACCAAGATCCTTGATGGCATTCCAAGCTGCATTTCTTGCAGAGTCAAAGAATGTTGTGTGCATTTCTGAGTTAGCGACCATGCAGAATCCTGACTCCTTGTGGTTGTCTTCCTTGTTTTTGTACAAGTGAAGTTGCACCCACCAGTACTCTACTCCTTCATCCAGCACGGGGAAACCTTTGTACACAGCTTCACCATGTATCCCCATGGTAACCATGAGGTTCTTGAGGGCGTTGGGGAATTCTGTCTCACACTCCAAGGTCATGGTCATGAGTGGTCCCTTCCTCACAGCTTAGTATTGGCAAGTGATACCTTAGTAGAATATTAGCATCTAGTTACTACATGAATTTGGCTAAGTGTAGCTTAGGCTTTCTTTGCTCAAAATAGGTTTTACCTATCAATTGAAAACACTAAGTTTTTGTTTGGCAAAAACTTTCCCAAGGAACCACCAATAGAAATTGGTGAACCTTCACCCTTGTTCATCCACAAGTTTTAACTTAGAAAATTGGGATGAGGAGATTCTTGATAGCTTCCATGTCTTGATGCTCAAGTTGTCCATTACCAGGGACACGGCTAAGTACTTAGTTTCTTCCTTCTGCAGAGGTGGTGCACTTTCCCCACAAGACTTGGTTTCACCAAGACAAGACCTTTCAAAAGCCTTCCCTTAGACCAGAATGGACGCGCTCCAAAACCTATCATTCCCCTACCACCAACTGTCCATTTGGCTAAGTTATTGCAACCTATATGATCCAGGTAAAGCCCATAATGCCATGTGGTTGCACTAGAAGCTTCTTAACAATTGGCATCTCAATTCCCTTTGTTCCTGGGTGGCATTCCACAAGTGAGATACACAAAGTAAACCTTAGAAATGGGCCTTGTGTAACCACTCAACCAAAAACCACCAAGCAATTACCAATCCACCCAGGTGTTTCATTCACTTAGTTGTTTTATTAAGCAAAAACATAAGTCAAGGACTTAGCAATATTTTCTATAGCATGTACATATTCCACCCTTGGTTGCTACTATCTAGGCTAAGCATGGCAATAGTAAGTATCTTAACTTAGAGAAAATTCTAACAATTCTACAACTACTAGGATTTCCCAAGCATAGCATATAGATACTTTAGCAAAATACTCATGCAAGCCCTATACAAAATATTTCTAATTCATAGCCAAAATATTGGGACAAAAATATGAAGAACCACTTTCCTTGGTAGTTGGGGGAGTAGCAACAATCCTCACAATCACAATCACCACTAGCACAAAAATCTACACATAAAATGATAGCACCAAATTCACATATCAAAATAAACAAGCAAAAATATATGAATGCATGCAAATTCCATGTGATGATTTTCTTAATCAAACAAGACAAGTGGAACAGTACTGAATCATAAACAAAACAATTATACACTAAATAAAATTGATTTGGCCCTTAGAACATTTTCAATATAATTTTTATGTACAAAATAAGCCTATAAAAGTCTCTGCAAAAACAACCCATTTTACAGATCCAATTTATTAAAAAAAGGTGAATAATTGGATAGAATTCTTTCTCCTGATTCCAATGATATAAAATTTACAAAATTTGAACGTGTGGATCAAAAGTTATGAATTTTGCAAGTTTGAACAACTAATAGATCTAATTTCAGATTTTAAATCAAAGCCCAGACACGCGGCACTTTCGGATTCGTCGATACAGTTTCGTGTGGATCGATCAACGAGAGCCATTGGATTTAAGTGGCAGCGCACGGCCAGATCTGCGTGTACCGTTTCCCTTAAGTGATATAATCCTGAGCATCAGATCTAGATCTAACGGCTGCGACGCTTGCGACCAAAATCTGGCGGCGCCAATGGTTGCTGGCGGCGGCGGCGCTTGTGCTGGCGATGCTCCGGTGATTCCAGAGGGGGCTAAGGGTTGAGAAGTGTCTTACCAGACTCGCGGGAACACGACGATGCTCAAAATGTCGCTGGCATGGGCGGGGGCGTGCTGTAGAGGCTGCTAGGGCTCGTCGGAGTTGGAGGCAGCGTCGGGTTTGCTCGGACGGCGACGAAGACGACGTTACTGGCCACCCTAGCACAAACAGAGGGTATTAGCGTGCGCAAAACGCGAAGGCAAACCTGATAGGGTCAAGGAGAAGGCACAGGATAGTCGTGTTTTACCTAAATCTCTCGCCGGAGTTGGAGACGACGTCGGATGCCCATGGTGCTCGTCGAAGTTGACGCTCTGGATCACAAGCAGATGAACAAAGGGGATCAGGAGGTGCGCAAGGATCAGGGGATCATCCCAGGGTGAACGAGGAGTGGGCGCGAACACTAGACTTACTGAAATACCTCGCCGGAGCTGGGTCTGTCTGCGGCGGTGTAATGCGAAATAGAGGTAGCCTGGTGGCGGAGCGGGTGAGTGGAGTGAGGTGAAAAGTGCTGGGTGGAGAGGGGGTTTTGTAGCCGGAGTAGAGGCGAGGATCACGGACGGAAACACCGGAAATTACTCGAGTTAGGTGCGGCAGTGATGGCGGAGGAAATAGCCGGCGACGTGGTCGTGGGCGTGATTTGGGGAAGACGGAGGTGAGCTGGCGAGGGTCCACCAGTCAGCGACTGTTTGGGTAGCGCAGGTGCGGTGAGAAAAACAAGGAGAGAGGGAAAACCCGGGTGGGCTGGCTAGTGGGCTGCTTCTGCTATTGGGCTCAAATGCTGGCGCTAGCCTTTTTCCATTTCTTTTATCTTTTCTTTTTCGGTTTGATTTTCTAGGAATCCTTTTCAAATGAATTTAAAGTGGTTTGAATTCAAACAACGCCTGGATTTTTGTAAGGTGAAATAAGTACATATTTGGCTACAGAACAATGTTGTACACTTGGAAATACATTGGCACATTGGAATTTAAAAATAAACAATGCCTTTATCAATTGTTTAACAAAGACATATGAGTGGTTTTAAATTCATACTTTGTTTTGAAAAAAAATTCCAAGCTTTAGAAAATATCAATCAAATCTAAGTTCAAATCTTTCTGGTTTAAAACAAATAATATCATACTAGAGAGTAGCAGTGGGCCATTGCCTTGCTTACATAAAATAATAGACATTCAAATGTTTATGTTTTTGAAATCTCATTTGAAAATGATCCTAAAATGATTATGAATGCATGAATGACATGCAAGCTTTTAAATCATGATTTTTGGGATGTTACAATTATTATAATGAATAATACCATCTATGATATGTGTAGGAGGAGCTCCATATATGAACGAATAGGCAGCAACCACTGCTCACATCATCCGTCATAACCATAGTAGACAATAATCGACAACCATCGTGTTACTGTGCTATTAAGGGATTTCTCTCGTGTCATGGACATGGCTTTATGAGTTCTCCTTGATTCCCCAAGTTAGTACGTAAAGAATGATAACTACTTTATAGTCACAATAAGTGATATCATCCTTCCGTCTACCAACAAGTAATCCCCTTCATCAAGTCCCCGCAAGAGGCAAATATTAAGGAGGTGCGCAACTCCCAACATCAAGATGAAGACAATTAACACAGACACATAATGAACAATATCACATAATAATCTTTATCTCAATTCAATCACGTACTAGGGTTTCTCCATATCTCCAAGAACAAAGGAAACTACTCACACATGAAGGCAATCAACATCATGTATTAAATATGGATGAAGTATGATGATACAATTGAAAACAAGTGAAAATCCAAGATTCAATCCAGAATTACAAGTAACCAAAGGGGATCGGTGATGGAGACGTTGTTGATGAAGATGACAATGTAGATCAATGTGGAGGCCTTCAAGATCCTAGTCCCTTCTACTCTTGTGTGATGGTGATGGTGTAGATCTAATTGGAGGAGGCTATGGCGATGGCACGGCGGCAGGGCTCCGCCGTGGGTGAGAATATGGATTGGTGGCTCTCTCTTGGCTCCTCCCCTCTTTATATAGGCCTTGAGGGTTCCCTAGGGTTCCCCCAATACCGTCATATGACTTTGGGAAGGTTCTGGAGCTTTTCTGGGGTGAAATACTGTCGTTTGCAACCTTTTTGGCAACTATACGGCGGGAGATGGAGCTATACGGCCGGAACTATTGCTCCTGCAGTATAGTTGGTCGTTAAACCTTCTGTCCATCGCAGTGTTTTGGTCGCCATTTCTTCTTACGAACTCCATTTTGGGTGTTCTTGGGCTCGTTGGATTTGTCTCGTCGAGGGCTACAACCCCATGGTCTTGGATATTTATTTTGAGAAGTTGGAAAATTTCACTTTTTCAACTTCTCAAATGGCTAAATCTGGTCCCTACAGCTCCTCCATACTATGCTCTCTTTGTTCCTTTTGCCTTTGTTTCATCCATAATCATCATCAACACCTGCACACATGTAATAGAAAAGGAAAGTGATAAAATTCTACCTAAACTATCAAATGTGAAAATCTCATATGAAAGTAGAATGAAAACTAGAAGTCATGCATATAAAACATAGCTATAGCTAGAAGAAACATGATATGAGAGATAAACGACACATTTTATTTCACAGCCATCAACTTGCCCAAGCTAGTCCTTGCTCTTCCTCGAGCGGGAAGGGTCAAAAATAAATTAATGGTTGTGAAATAGCTTATCATTGGAAATCAATGTCTTGCATCCTTATTTATTCTACAAGCCTGAACGCAGAAAACATGTATTCATACAAGGCAACACAAGCTAAGTTATAAAGACCACTAAAGATTTATTAAAACTTATATGATCCATGTCAACAGTGAATCTAACTTGCAAACAAACTTGTGATCCTCTTATTGCACCTTTTGTATAACTTTTCATCTCATTATTTTTATGAGACAAAACTTAGTCACAGATAGTTTTCAAGCATAAATAGGAATAAATTTTATCGATTCTACCCAATCATGTCATTCAATTAAGGCTCTCAAGTGGAAACATTAGTTATTGCGCTTTTAGAAAGTCTATCTCTTAGTAACGAGATTTATACCAAAAGGAAATGTGAGAACATATCAAAAGAAGCATAGCATTAGAGTGTCTCATTTGGTCATCCACACCAATAAATCATGGCTATCAAACACTCATTTCGTATTCTTTGTCTTTCTAAAACTTCAGTTTATCAGTAATGAGATCATTCCAAAACTTAGTGTGTTTAATCAGACTGTACATGCTAGGAATGGATACTCATGCCCATTACCAAGGTTTCCCTTTTTGGTATAATGATTTCTCATAACGGTCAGAGGAGTATTTCCTATTTTGCTTTGAACGCAGGCCCATGAGAATACCAATGCATACCCAAATATAGCATGTATTCTACATATGTTGGGAAACTCATAGACAAACTCCAAGAGTTTCCTCTTTTTGGTTTGTTCAAAGGCCAGCGGAGTTTTTAGCATCCCATGTTGTGCAACAGTGGTGCAGACACGCGTAAAGCTATATCATACTTTAATCAACAGGTCAAGATTTGGCATGCATCTCAATTACCGCTAAACATTAGTTTCTTCAAACAAATCCTTTCAAAGAGTACTATCAAGTCAATCATCACATCTATGGTGTTGAGTATCTTTAAGGCTAAACTCTTAAGACAATTAAACAACATCTTATTTTGCATATAACTCAAAAAACTTTGAAATATCATTTCCAATTGATAACTCCTTCCGTAAGAAAACTATCAAGTCTATTGTTTTGACACTATGGGTTCGACCATAACTTATTTATTTAAGACAAAGTTATTAGGTGACAACCAACAAATTTCAAAATATATTGATCAAGTAATCATTCTTTCCAAGCGTAGAGATTGTGGCAATGTTATTTAGAGGATCACAAATATTGTCACAAGCTAGATAATTTTTTTGGCAAGATGCATACAAGCTATAAGTCAACTTGTATGGTGCCGAACATGAGCAAGTGTATCCCCATATAAATACAAAACTAAACTCACTTAAGCAAGCATTCAAAAACAGCGGGATACATGATTGCATTAAACTTTCAACTAATATGAACATTACATAAGACTCTACAAATGCAACAGTAACCTCCCCAAGCTTAGAACTTTGCAAGAACCAAACATGAGTATATCACCAAAATAAAAGAGAAAATACAGTTTCCAAAAGAGAGTGTGATAAGTGGTTACCTCGCCAATCTAATTTGAAAACAAGGGTGACACACTTTATCGTTGAGATACAAGTAACCTCTCTTTTGATGGACGAAGAACCTTTGCTTTAACGTATATTTCTTGATATAGCCTGGTGGCTGCCTTCCTTGAGAACCTGCTTGGAAACTAAGAAGAAAATAAAACATTTTGTTTTTTTTAAACATGGGGATTAGCTCACAAGTGAGAAAAATACAAGTCCCAGTGAGGCGGTTCATAAACCTAAGCACCACGCTTAAGTCAACAAACTAGGTCCAAGAGTTGTACATACTTCCAGATTTGATGAAATGCAAATGAGACAAAATATGAAACACGAGTGTGCAGCCCCTATGTGCTTATAAAAAAAGGTTCAAGTTGGAAAGTTTTACCAGACATTAATATGTAGGCATGTTGAATTGAAGCAACCAAGTGGCTCGTGCGAGTGTTTGCACGGTTGGCACTATCGTACACGTCATCACACAAGGTTCAAGTCCCTGCGAAAATAACACACAAAATAAAAGCATCGGTTTAGTGTACGAACGAATCTCGTTCACCCAACCGACAAAAATAAATTAAAAAGAAAACATGAACTTCTATAGATAATTACAGTCTAGGAAATTTCGGAGGTAGAACTTTATTGTTTACATACGATCGACTTCTCTAGAACATGGGAGAAGATCCTCATTGGTGTTTCGAGGTTTTAGAGGAACAAGAAATAAAAATGGAAGGATTTCTAGCCTTTAGTTACCTTACCCAGACCTTGGAATCGTTTTCGTAGCAACAATATGGCCGGAAAAATATTTCCCGCTGTATAGTTGGTCGTCAAACATGCACTAAAGTATTAAACTAAAAAAGAAAATTGTCAAATGCATCGATAACTATACGGCCGCAACTATACAGCCGGAATTTTTATTTCTACCGTTTAGTTTGTCGTTAAACCTTCTGTACCTAGGAAATAAAATTTTACGATGGCATAGATAACTATATGGCCGCAACTATACGGCTGGAATTTTTATTCTGGCTGTATAGTTGGTCATTATACCTTTTGTACTCGCAATTTTTTTTTTCTTCGAGAATTCTTTCTTAACCTAAAACTTAGCGAAACGCCATATTTTTATATAAAAATAACAACTTTAATTTTAGACCAACAACAGCATGTATAAAACGGGATTTAAGTACCACCAAGTTATGCAACACATAATAACAATGAATTCTACCTTTTGAAAACTACAACAAGATAACTCTAATAGCAAATAATGAAAAGAATAAAAAATGCTAATGCAACATGAATGCATCAAGACTCGAGACACAAAACTAAGAAAGACACCTAATGACTTCTGGGTTGCCTCCCGGGAAGCGCTTTCTTATAACCAAGTAGCCATGATTTTCTCTATTATGATTTCAATAGATAGGAGCTGGAGAAATATTTATTCTTACCTCCAAAAGAGGTTTGGAGTACTTACTATTATAGCATGTTTGATGTCTCACCCGCTTGCGGTGCATCGGAGTCATGTAGATAAATGTGTTATTGCTCACAAGTGATGATTGATGCACCATGTGTGGTGAGCATACCTCCCTAGATAGCTTCAACAAAAGGATTAGATATTTACATGTAAATTCAAAAAAATTACCTTTAATAGCATCATTGGGATACAATTCATAGTACTCTTCTTGGGCTACACTATCATGAGGGAACACTTCATAATACTCATCTTTAATAGCAGGGGAAAATTCAAAAGTGTCTCTATTCTCTAGTTCATCACCCTTGCTACAAGTTCATCAGTTCTAGAGTTATCAATCCATTCACAAAAATAAGCATCATCAACAAATATTTCATCAAAGATGTGCTCTCTCAAAACTTTCTCATTAATAGTATAAGGATTTATCTCTAGTTCATCACTATTAGTGTTCTCCAAATGAGTATCTAGGCATAAAGCCTCCGCATGTAAATTATCTTCAGTTTCAACATAATAAGAATCATTACTAGAAACTGAGGCATCATAAACAAACTTATTATTAGTAGAATGATGTTTGTATTCAACCTCACCTTCTTGGTGTTCCTCCTTGTTATCTAGCGGTTCCTGAGAAATGTTAGTTTCGGGAACCATTGTTTTACATAGCTCCCTACTCTTTATCACAAGTGCATTCCCACTAAAATGTTCTTGACAATAATTGAAAATATAATCCATAATATTATGATACCTTGCCAAATCCTCATTATCACTACTTTTCATAACAATACCAATTTTTCTAAACAGCTCATGCGACCCTTCATAAACTATGTATTCCAAGAGTTCTACATTATTACCGTATACGTGAGTATTGGTTGATAAAAAAATTTAAAGAGAGGAATGCATTCATAATCATAAATCTTGTTAGTCTTACCATTATTATGCATCATACCTTCAAATAAACTAAACAAATTACCAGAACAGTAATCCACCTGCATCCACATGTCCAGTAGTTGAATATCCTCAAGTATTAGCAGTTCTTCTTCGCATTCATCCTTTTCTTGGGAAGGAACTTCATCCTTCTCCAATTAGATTTCCTGCAAGCAAGTAACTTTGTGCGCTACGGGTTTTATCCGTGCCTTACTCCTCATAATAAGTGTATTCTCAATAAAACGTTCATGAGAATATCAAGAAATACATTGGAGGATTTCATAAGCTGTTTTTACGAGAACACTATCTTCACTATGAATATGTGATATGACATGTATTATCAGCTAATGGGCACCTTCAAAGATAACATACTCTAATACTTGACTAGTGGTATCACCATTTTTATAAGATACCAAAGATTGATTAAAGGTATCAGAGCATTGAAAACGAAAGTAGTGCCCAAATATTCCCTGTTCAACTTTTTCACCTAATTCAAATTTTGACAGTTAGCCTAGGGAATTCTCTACCACATGGCACTGGTAGTTTGGTGGTTTGGCCTCTGTAGACTTTCTAATAATTTTGGTTGCAGAATGCTACTGTTTTCACCTATTAATGCACAACTTTATTTCTGTATCAGAAAATGCAAAACAACTTTTCATGCCTTGTAAATCACCATACCTGCCCAGCAAAACTGGTTTTACACCATTCAGACCTGTTTAGCTCTTGTCATTAATTTTGCAAGATTTGGACAGAAGCATTTTGAATAAATTTTAGAGCCTTTTATGGAACTCCTTTTTGGGTGGAACCAACTTCCTCAGTTGTGTCTCAGTAAGGAGTACCAGTACCTAGGAGCCCATAATTTTTGGTGCTGATATGAATTTATGTGAAATTGTTTACTTCTGTTAGTCCAGTTTTCACTAGTTTAATTATTATAAATCAACCATGCATGCTAAAAATATAAATCCAGTTGGTTTGGTTTATTCATCACCTTCCCAGGGATATAATTCTTATCCACTTTATCTTTACAGAAAGTGGTCGTGGCATTTTAGCAAGTGTCTAACTAGTTTTTACCATGAAATTCACCCTAAATGTCTAAAATGAGATTTTTGAGTGATTCAAGTGGCTATGCATTGATATGTTCAGTAGATATAGATGTGTTTCTTGGCTTGATGCTTGCTGTTTGTGTAATGTATTGGTGATGTGGTTTTCAATTGCTTAATTGTGTGGTGTTTTGTTTGTTGTTTTCTTTCCTTTTGCGACGATAGAAACGAACGAGCAAGGTTACGAGGAAGGTGATTGGGAGGATTTTGAAGAAGAGGACCAGGGACAATTCGCTGATCAAGGCAAGCCACCAACATGATCCTAACCCTTGTCTTATATTTTATCTTATGTATATCTTATTTATCTACTTATGTAAACACTAGTCTGGCCGCAAGAGTGCCCTAGAACCAAATCAAGTTGGAGAAAACGAAAGAGTGTGGTCAATAACCTTGCCATGAACCATGGAGGTGGCCAGGGAGGACCACGGAGGTGGGCATCGCACGGCAGAGGCGCCAGCAACCATGGGGTCGAGGAGGAGAAGAGATAAGGTCGCGAGAGGGAGAGGCAGAGAGTTGGGCCGATAGGGTCAGAACCCTTTAGGAAGGGCTTTTTACTTAGCCACTTGGGCCCATTTTGGTCCAATAAGCCCAATGGTTGGCCCAAAATTACAAAAAGGAAATTTTACTAATTAATAAAATACCAAAATACCCCTAGAACTCAATAAATTCTAGAAAATAAAATAGAGGTCTGAAAAATACAAATAATATATTTTTAGATTCATAATAAACCAACCTATTTAATTAAATTAAGAAACTATTTTTAATAAATAAAAAATTTGATTAAGAATTTTATAATGTATATATTCCTTATGGAATTTTATAAAAATAAAGAAAAAGAATAAAAATCTCTTTTATTATATTTTGTTGTTATAGTATTTTAGAAAATACTAAATAAATATTTAGAGTTACCAAAAAGAAATTCTCTTTTATTTAAATGCTAATTCTTAAAAGAATTATTAAACAAATAAATACAAGAGTTTATATTAAATACAGATTTTTAGCTTTAACTCTATTAATATATATATTGAATGTAATATTTATAAAATATTAAAGATTATTCTTTTAAAATGAATTCCTTTACTACTTAAAGAAATTCCAAAAACTAAAATATTGGGTAAAACACACAAAGAAGATAAATAAGAAATAATGCATTACATTACTATGCATATCCATTTTTCTTCTTTAAATATTGTCCTTACCGGGCAATAATGATGTTTTGTAGACATAGAAGCTCAAGGTCCAGTGCAAGCATCTGACTTCACTACCTTGCGATCACAAGGCAAGTTCATCACTTGCTCATGTCCTTTTGAAGATTCCTTACCAAAGTATTTATAAATTATGTGTTATCATCTATGTTTCAAGGAAATAAATAGTATTTTCTTAAATAAATAAAATGATGATATCATCCTAAGTGATGATATAGAGAAGCAATAGAACTTAGGGTTCTATTGGCAACAGTGATAATCATCTAAGAATTTAACAACCCTTGACATCAGTGATTCTAGCGCCGTATATTACGCGTTAACCATGAGATTTGGAATGGGACGAAGAAGTCAGTTGTATATTCTTACTCTCGCACGTAGACGGATGTGTAGGTTGTGGTTGTTATCCTTGTAGCGTGCATTAATTGGTAACTCGTAGAGGATATGTAGCATATGGGTGGGAACCCTCATCGTCCCACGATAGTTCTGGCATCTGTACAAACCATTGCCGTAATTCAATGGGTGGGCATGGTGTACACCAAGGAGGCATGCGGGGTCGCGAAGGGGGCAGTGATTGGCTTGGATCACCTACTGGGCCCACATCATGGAATTGAGGACGGGAAAGTACGCCCGGTTGTGCAACAAGGAGTTGACTCGCATGGGTAAAGTAACACACCTCTGCAGAGTGTAAGACCTGCAACTTGTTACTCCCTGTTCCGGGAAGGAGCTACTAACGCGTCAGGAAAGGAATTCCATGAAAGTTCTGGTAAGCTGTGAAGGATGATGGGCATAGATTTTCACAACAAAATCAATCTTTGAAGAAAGTTTTATGAAAATTGCATAGTGCCGAGGACTTATAGTACGAGGTGGTAGATAGAGCATCAAACTCCCTACCTTGCATATAATGAACTTGCTGGGTAGCGTTGTTACTCACCCTTTCCTTTGATCCCCTGCTTAGACTTTGAGGATCCAGAAGATACTCCAATGTATGCAGCAGAATGTCAAGAAGATGTCTTTTATGAGGAGCCTGACCTATCGGGTGGTGTTGAAGGAGTGGACTACTAGATCCGATATGGAGTGGACGGCAATGAGTCAGATTAGTTGCCTTAGTTATTATTAGCCAAATTGAGCCGAACAGCATGAACCTTATATAATAAGTTGTTGAGATCAACTCGGAGATGAAGTTGTTACTTTAAACTTGCGCTGAAACACTTTATATTTGGTTTGTAAGTTGAATCTTTTGAAATCTTGAACTTCTGTTATTGTAATAATAATAATGTGTGTATGTTTGTAATATGGACCCGCAATGTTTCTGTTGTACTACTCTGAGGGATGTGATATTTATGGAACGGTGTTCTGTGGATGTCATGTCAACGACTATAGTGTACTACACATGCAGTGGTATGCTGGGTCACCACAGTTGGTATCAGAGAAAATTGCTTTGACCTTAGGTTGGAAACCTAGTAAAGGGTATTACTTGTATGAGTGTATAGCAACAATAAAGAATTCTCTAAAAGGGTATAATGGGTATTCAAATGAGAATATTCCGTTATATGTTTTAGTGCGCTAATTATTTGTTATGATGCAATATATTATTGGTTACTAATAAAAAATTAATATACAGAGTTATGGCACCAAAATTTCCAAAAAAAACTTTGGTAAGGAAAGAGGAGACTCTCGATGACTACCAAGGATCATTTACTAATCATCTTTGTCAACTCTTAAGGATTTTTAGTTGCCCAACTAAAATTCCAGTGAATACCATAACTTATTATGATGGTCGTATGTTATCCAAGTATCGTGTGAGTATCCAACTTCCAGAGGAGCTTGAATTATATCACGATCTACCTATAGGTGAAGGTAGAAGTAATTTAGCAGCATACCATGTTGCTGTTGTGGAGGCGATAACCAATATCAAGGAGCAGAAAGCCAAGGAGTTAGAAGGGAGCACATTTTCTGTGATTCCTCATGATTCTATAGACTCAGAGCCAGTACCGGATCAATTTACTTTAGTAAAGAAGCATCCTAAGTTAGCTTCCAAGTTTATGGATCGATATCGAACACATGTTGCATTTTTTATAAAACACATCAAGTTATAGTTGAGATAAAAATAACATGTTAGAGGATCTGACTGATCCAGAAAGAAGGAAACAGTTAGTATTCCAGTTGGAGAAAGAAGCAAGGGGTAGTGCAAAACCAATTTTTAAGGATATATCCATAGATCCCGAATCTTTTACACCATATCCTTATTCACCCAGACCACAGCCTACCTATGATCCTACATTAGATATGAGGTATTCAGTACCACAGGGTTTGGAGGAAGGGTCTGATTCAGAACTCCCTATCGAGAATTTCTATGGTTGGAGGATGGGATCATTTGAGGGATCCCAAGGGAATCAGATGTCAGTGGATGGGTCTGACAGAGATGTTGGACAATCCAGCTGGATGGGTGCGGGAACCAATCCTAATAATAGTAGTAGAAATACCATATTCGTAGAAAGTCAGGATGAGGAAGAAGATCATGAGGAAAGAGTGTTTGAATCATTAACACCTTCTCAAAAACCATGGAATATACATTATCTAGTGTTTAATTATCTTACCCAACAGAGCACCTGGGGAGTAGTAGAATCTGCTTATTCTGTTGACAACTCTAGGAATGAAACTCATGAGATGTAAGAGGGTGATAATGTTGAACAGGTTTATGAGGACTTTTCAGCTGAGCTGGAGGGAGTCAATTCACTTAGGCTGAGTAATGACTCAAGTCCTGATATTTCATATATACTGAGTATGTTCCTTCTGGAAGGCCATTGTAATAGCCCATGTTTGTAATATATGTACTTAGTACTTAAGCATGGCATGCATCTATTTAAATCATCCAAGTAATGCAAGTGATCAAGTGTGTTGAAATAAATCAAACCCTAAACCCTAGATTCTTTCCCTCTCTTTGAAACTATCTTCAAATGGTTTTCATATTTTGAAAAGTATCAAAGTTTATTGGAGCCCAATCTGAATAAAAGGGTTCCCTCAATATTTTATATATATTACAAATATTCTGGTGTTTTAAAAGAATTCAAAATAGTATACAAAATTGAATTATACCAAGAGAAATAACAAAACTTGAAAAGGAAAAGGTTTTGGTCAAAAAAATGATGAAGCCAACAGGCCACGGCCCGCCACATCTCTCCCTCGCAACCTTTCCTGCAGCCAATGCCCAGTGCCCACCCGGGGCCCAGGAACAGGCATCTACCCCTTCGTTATTTTCTCCCTTTTCTTCTTCGTCGACAGAAGGACGCCGGTGAGGAGAGTGTCAACACCCGGATTTTTTATCCCAGATGCCTATTATGCCATACATCGCAATCCCAGGATTACCATTTTTGCGAGACATAACAGAATTGGATACCATAGTACATCATCCATTAGAAACCATACATAAGTTCTTACACAAAAAGGAATCTCATGATCTACTTCTTAATACAACTTTAAGCAGCGGAATACGTAATAATAACGGTAGCGTAGGAGAAGCTCCATCTTCGGGGTCACAGGCAATGCTGACGATGGGAGATGATCCTAGTTGTCGTAACCTTCCTGGGGTCCATCCTCCAGGTACTCCTCTTCATAGTATGGCCACGGGAATAGCCAGGTACAAATCCATGAGTACTCTTTAAGTACTCTCAAACTCATACTAACAAGTGGAAGGGGTTTTTGATAATAGGACACTAGGCTCTAGGGTCGTTTTGCAAGAAGCCAGATTTACCTCTACTAAGTTCAGAAATAAGAGAAGCTAGTCACATTTTTATAACACCTAAATGGGATCTTGTAACTCATGTCACAACTCTGTTGTGGTCAAGTCAAAGTCTCACTTCCTTTCACAAATCATTTTGAAAAGTCTGACGGGGAACAGTATGGCCACTCCAACTGTCCATTACCATGGAAGCAGATATTCGAATAGTTTGACACTCTGCAGAGATTGTACATCTTCACCATAACATTCGATACATCCGCCAAGAACAAATCCTGAATTCACCATACTCAGTATGCAGATAATCAATCCTAACCTTTCAGTTACACGCCCTAGTATAAGCACCTCTCCTGTGATTTTGGCCTCCCAACCATGACCAACTGTCATCTTGGGTACTACACAGGTGGACAATCTTCACAAGGTAGCCTCGGCTCAGACCTTGGCCGTGAGGGAACTAATACTAAGGTATATAAGTTTCCAGTCAAGCCCTACCCAATCTTCGGGTATTGTGGTTGTACGGTAAAAATTGGAATGGTATCGCATCCAGACAACCATTAGTTTTATAAAGGGCTAAGGCTCATGCCTCAACTTTTTCATCACCAAAATCATCTGGTGTTTTCGGAAACACATGTCCAAAACATTTCAATAGAATGATCCATCATTCCAAGGTTTTCATAACCATTTTTACCAAGTATTCCCATCTAAAGTTGATCAAGTTTTATGCTTTGCACTAGCATCTACAAGTGGGGGTAAGTACGAATGATGGGTGGTAAACTAGTGGAGTTTCAACTAAGTTCAGTCTCATGCCTTAGGATGACATCAAGATTATCTAGCTTAGGCCAAATTTTATGCTCTTTATGCAACCTTCAAATATCTTTCTAGTATATACAATTCACTGAAGTAAACTCTAAGTAATATCTTTGATAAAGAAATAAAGTAATAAGCTTGTAAGTAAAAACTAGGATTGGTTTATCAAGTGGGTAGGATCATCTATGCTTAAGGCATATAGTTGGCATGGTGGCAGGCAAGTATTGGCTTGCACAGTATCAGTATAAGCTTGATAAATTGCAAGTGTTATCTTGCACATGTCAACTTGATTAGTAAGGCTTGCCTTGTGCAGAGCAGTGGTTGAAGTTCTCCTCGGCTTCTTCTTCGTAGAATCCTTCTTCCTCCTCGTATCCTTGGTCGGTACTAGCGTCTATGAATAAATACGAGGTGCACAATCACCAAACAATACTTAACTACTCGCAATCATCACACAAAGGGTCCTATAGATGATCTAGAATCATCACTAACATTACAAGATTAAAGCTTGGTTTAATTCCTTTTATTTTTAGAAAAGTAATTTCTACTCATTGAAAAACTACTTAAGATTTAATATTCTCCAAACGAAACATGGGATCATGTTGACACATGTCATCACCACATATTTTAGTCCATGTGAATGTGATTTAAAGTGGTGTCACAATTTAATAAGGTTTTACCCTTTTATTTTAATTAAATAAAGTGACTAGAAATGCCTATGTAGCATTCTTTTATTACTTGAACATTATTTATGTAAGTAAACCTATATATTTTTATATATTCTGAAAGGTATGGTTAAATGTGATTTTTGAGAGTTGTAATCAACTCAAAAGCTATTATGGTTTTAATTTGAAAAATGTTTGAATGCAGAAAAGCTTCTGCCTTGTTATTTTTACCAAGGATGATCTACAGATCCAAATGACTTGAATCCAACGGGCTTGGATTCAGCATTCCCAGTCCTTTATAACAAAATTGGTTTCATTCAATTTGGTTCATTGAATCAACCTGGGTTGATTTTTGAAACTGGGTACAGAAGTGTGTTTGAAATAAAATGGAAAAGGTTAAATTCAAATAACTGGGCTGCGCGGGAAGTGATACTGGGCCGGCCTGCTAAGCACAGCGGTTACGCGGGCTGGTTAAGTGGCTGTCCCCACGCATCAGTGATATGAGGGGGTGCGAAGCGGTATGGGGCGATGTGGTGCGTTCGATCTGGTTCTAATCCAACGGCTGAGGGTCATCGTCGACGTTGGGCAATGCCGGCGAGACAGAAACCTAGCGCGGCCAGTGGGGGTCATTGGGGGATCACCGGGGTTCAGGCGAGGGTCGGCGAGGCGGGCGAACGACGAAGTCGGCAACGGCGAACCTCCTGGTACCGGCAGCTTCTCCTTGGGCGGCTCCAATCGCTGGCCCCCTTCTTCTCCAGCAGCGGCAGACTCCGGTGAAATTCCGGTGAAGTGCTACTCGCCTTGCTCCAGGAATGGGGTGGCACGATCAGTGAGGAGAGGGGAGTGAGATGGTGTGCTCAATTCGGCTGGGGGTGACCTCTATTTAGTCGCGACGATGAGACCGAACGGGATGGGCAGGCGACGGTGGCGACATGGCTATGGGCGGCTAGAGGCATGGCCGGTGGTGGTGATTGCTTGGTGGTCTCTTGGCGATGCTCTACAGCTTTAATGCGCTAGTAGGGGCGGTGCGGTTTTGTCTGGAACGCGCGATGGTTTGCACGATAGAGGAGGCTTCTTCGACGGTGAGAGGTGGCTGTGCGTCATGGGGCGGCAAACGGTGATGTCTGGCTGTCTCCTGGGTCGGTGGTGATCATGTATGCATGCGGCGCGCGGTCTGTGGGCGTCGGTCGAGTGTGGCGCTCTGGCGCATGCTCGGCATGGTTGCTGATATCTGTTGGCGCGGTCCGCGTGTGGTCGAGGGGTTGTAGCGTTCATGAGCGGGCGGTGGACGGAGTGGGCTGCCTCCAGACAAGGTTGGCACGGCTAAATCTCCTCCTAGCTTGTCATCTCCACTGGGTGGCATGGTGAGCTTGCTGTTCACCATTGATGTCATTGCTTGACACGGTGAGTCTAGTGCTTGGTTTAACTTGCTAGGTGATCTACTGAGATGGTTGTGAGCTAGAGAGGGAACAAGTTAGGCTTCAATCACTGCTCACAATAGTGTTTAAGATTTTGATGATTTGTGTCTGCAATGTGTTTGATGAATGGCTGCAAGAATTCAAGTTTTGAATTTTGAAAAGATTTTTGGTGGGTGTGCTAGGTTGGTGCTGGTGAGTCTGCAGATGCTTGGGTTTTGAAAGTTGAGCTTGTTTGAGTGGTTTTTGCAAAAGTGGGATCTTCCCATATGATGAAGATTCAATTTTGAACTGTCCTTTAAACTATGCATTTGAATGTTTCTGGATGATCACAAAGTGGGCCTTGATACTTTGTTATGAGTACAATAAAGGGGTGCAAAGGTCCAGAAAAGTTTCTGTTAAGTTTTGAAAGTTTGAGACAGCCAAAGTAGGCATGGGAGTTAAATTGTTTAGATGATGTTTATTTCACCTAAGCATCCATTTACAAGCAAAGGAACACACAAAAAAGTTGGTTCAAAAGAATTCAAAATGAAATGCATACCCACATGCATGCTTTCATGTTTTTTTTATTTAGCAAAGTTTTTTGTTAACCCTAAATTTGATGATTAGAGTTTGATGATCCAAGTTTAGTATTTTTGGGATGTTACAGAGAGCTGCTCGCTGTCGCTGCCATCGCCGTCCGCCTGCGCCGCGATTTTTGGGGAGGTGACCCCGGATAGGGTCAAGACAGGGGAAAGACGAAAGGAATCTCCCTTGTCATGAGCCGAATTACTGTTTGTATCGGCCGAGTCATGTAAAAGTCGGTCTGGATGAATAAAGTCATGATAGATACAGAATGAGTGACGCCTTATCCGGCCGACATACGAGTTAAGTCGGCCAGGCGAGTCTGACTAACTTGAGTGCAGGTGAAGGCCGAGCCGAGTCATGCGAGACAAGGCCGAGTAACACGAAGCTTGCAGGAGAAGGAGGTGCCTATAGTCAAACCCTAGTCACTGGCTAGGAGGAATCTGAACGGAGCCAGGCACAAAGGACAAGGAGTAGAGCAGCAGAAGGGCAGAAGAAGGTCATGGAGGTGACAGTCAGTGAGCCCGAGGCGCGCATGTGAAGCTCTCTGGAACATTTCCGCCGATAGAAGGGGGACACGGAAAGGGAGCCGCCGAGTTACCATATTGGGACAAGCATATTCCAGGAATATGCTTGCCATGTCAGCCCTAGAAGGAACCAAGGCACCCCTTTATAAGGGGGGACGCGGGCTCCTGAGAGGGTATCGATTGATTCTACGCCGTAAGGCTCGTGTAGTAGCTCACTTCTTTCTGGATACAGCTCAAGGAGCACTTGTAGTCCTTAAGAGGAGAAATAAAGATCTATATGTTAGTCATTTGAGTGTAGAAATCACTACATCTTCCCTCCCCGGATTCCTCTAGCATCCATTGGCCCCATACTTTAGCCTACCCATGGCATCTGCCGTGCCACCACCACGACAGTTGGCGCCCACCATGGGGCCAGCAGCGGTGCTAACTGCAGTCAAGATCCGAATGGGAAGCTTCATCCACACCGGTGAGCGCGTTGTCTCTGGCTTATGCTAGAGATTTGATCTCTGGGACTATGTCAGTGATAACGCAGGTAGCTTCAGGAGGAAGGCACCTCCGCGCAACGGCGTCTTCATCAACTTGGGCACGCACAAGGTCTACGTCGAGGTCGACGCCTCCTATGTTTATGCTCACCGGGTTATTGATGCAGGAGAGCCTCCCCTCAGTGCCACTAACGGTCCGCGTGGAGTGCGCCCCGTCGACAGCGTTGAGGTGATGGTTGCAGCCGCGGTACAGGCGGCAGGAGCAGGCGCCGGATCGAGCAAGGACCCGGCGACAGGAGGACAGGTGACCACGAAGCAAGCAGCTCCACAGCCCACTGAGGTAGATCCGTCGGCAGCCAAGTCAGCCGAGGTGCAGGAGACAACCCCAAAGGCAGCAAGGGTAAGATGGCCACCTCTGGAAAGACCAGAGAATATTCTCCAGGCAACTATAGATAATCTAACCACGCCTGTGGCGCCAATACTTGATCTGGCTGACGCTCAGGCGGAGTTAGAAGAGACTAGGCAAAAAGTACTGGTAGAAGCAAAAAAGGTGTCGGCCTTGCGAGAATATGCTAAGGCAAACAAACTAGATGTTTCCCCCGAGCGGGTAGACGAATTAAGATTGAGAGGAAAAAACCTCATGAATGATATCAACAAAGAGCATGAGGCTCATAAGGCTGATTCAGTTGATCTAGGCTTGCCGAGGTACAGTACCCTGGCAAAGAACCTAAGGGCAGCAAATGCCACTGCTTTGGAGCTGGAAGGATTAAGCGGGGAAGCCTGGCAGAAACAACAAGAAAGAGTGAATGAGATGGTGCGCATTGCGAACCAGCAGAATGAGGAAATGCTTAGGGCTGACCCGCCAAGACCGGGAGCTTCGCGTATGTTCCATTCGTCCGGAGCAGAACCCGCACTATCAGCGGCAGCAGCATCCTCACCCGGAAACAACGCGCGAAAAGATAGAGCAGTAACTTCAGGAAAAAGAAATAAGCAAATTGTTCCGTATGATCCGGCGGTAGCCGGAAAGGTCAATGAAAATAGAGGCAATGGAAGCCGAGGTAACAGTGGCAATAGAAACCCCGGCTGTGCCAACAAAGGCAACGGAAGACGAGGTAATGGAGACCTCGAAAGAGGAAATCACAAGAACAATAACCCGGCAGAGGGAAGAAGAGACCCACCGCCCGAACCTCAGCCAAGGTATGAGCCTCAGGAAGAGCGAGAAATGAGACCAACTCACCATAATCAGGCAAACGAGAGGTACAATGATGGTTACTCAGATATGGAGTATGCGGGACATGGTGGGAATAACCATTATGGAATACAGGAGAGAATCATTTACAGAAACTTGCCATCAAGTGATGCAAGGTTAAAACTCGACAGGTTATATCGGTCCGAGTTATTGGAGGAACAGGGACCACCTGGTCCGGCGTGTTTCAGACCTCGGATTATGGGCGAACCACCGGTGCCAAACTTTCAACTGGCAAGGAGCACGAAAACATACAATGGGAGCACAAAACCACAAGATTGGTTGATTGACCATGCCACTGCAGTGAAAATAGCTAGTGGAAACTTACGATGGGCGGTGAGATACGTCCCACAGATGCTGGAAGGACCAGCCAGAGTGTGGCTAAACAATTTGCCAGCAGGCAGTATCAACTGTTGGCTAGATTTTGAGGAGATGTTTGTCAGCAACTTTACCAATACCTATAAAAGGCCAAAAAGGCCACAACAGCTTGCTATGTGCAAGCAGAGGCCGAATGAAACAGATAGAGAATTCTTGACTCGGTGGTGTAACCTCAGAAAATCATTCGAAGGAGTCATAGAGTCTCAAGCGATAGCTTGGTTTTCTCAAGGCCACCGATACGCAAGTGTATTGTGGCAGAGGCTGCAAAGAGATATGCCAACCACATTGGCAGAGACCATCAGGATAGCGGATTCGTATGCATTGGGGGATCCGACACAACCAGAACTAATGTCGGCAGAACATCGGGAGCATCAAGATCAATATGCAAGAGATGCAGCCGGATCATCGAGGCGCAACGAGTTCCGAGGTAGAAGAAGAGAGGAAAGACCGGATTACAGATATGCTTCCAATCAGGTGGCAGCGGTAGTGCAAGATCAGCCGAGTCATGGAAACAGTCAGCGGCAGAAAAATGGTCCTCAGCAGTGGACACCGAGGAATGAAGGAAAGAGACAGTGGACACCAGAACAGAAGAAGTAGTGGCAGGAAAGGCCGAAATACACGTTTGAGTCCATGTTGGATCAAACGTGCAAGTTCCACACCCCAAACCCGGCTAAGCCATCTAATCATACTACTCGGCAATGTGCTTGGATGAAAAATGCAATGGGGAACCCGGCGAGCATGCAAGCGCCTCCTCATCAAGCGCATCAGCAGTAGCAGCCACAACTAACTAGAGCAAATGCCCAGTAATTAATGTTACCCCCACCTCCTCCGAGGTATGATAACTCGGACCTGAGGGATGCAGTGCATCAAGTGATAAACCAAGGTCAGGATGGAAGGGCAAACCCCGGAAACAATGGACAAAATGATTATAGGGAGCATCATCAATCATATTGTGTGTTCACAACAGAACAGCAAGACAGGCAGAGTGTAAACGCAGGCATATGGAAGTAAATGCTGTTATGCCGGCGGTACAAAGATACGTGCCTTGGTCCGATCAGGAAATAACCTGGAGCATAAAGGATCACCCGAAGATAATGCCGAATCCAGGGTCGTATGCACTCATACTAGATCCGACATTTGTCGGGCCCAACATCAATGTGAAATTCTCAAAGGTACTCATTGATAATGGCAGTAGTATCAACATCATGTACAAAGATACAATGCACAAACTCGGAATAGCACAGATTATGCTGCAATCCACGAGAACCACTTTCCATGGAATAATCCCGGGACTTTCGTGTGAGCCCATTGGGAAAGTCCGAGTAGATGTATTATTCGGCACAAGGGAGAATTGCAGAGCGGAAAATTTGGAATTTGAAGTGGTCGACCTAGAAAGCTGCTATCATGCTTTACTCGGGTGGCCAGCATTGGCAAAATTTATGAGTAGCTGCCACATTACTTATTTGAAGATGAAGTTACCCGGACCACAAGGGGTGATAATAGTAGCTGGAGATTACAGAAAATCGATGGAGTGTGCTTCGGCCGGATCAAACCTGGTCGAGTCATTGGTGATTGCAAGAGAAAAAAGAAGGATTCAGGAGGTAGCAGCTCTCGCTCAGTCGGCACAGCTGAATATGCCGGCATTATCCAACCCACATAGAAGTGTTTCGTTCCAGCCGACTAAAGAGACAAAAAAGATTCAGATATATGAGCAATTCCCAGAGAGCACCATCACGATTGGTGCCGGCCTAGATGCCAAATAGGAAGGCAAGTTCACCAACTTCCTCCGTGAGAATCGGGATATCTTTGCATGGTCAACTCAAGACCTACAAGGTGTGCCAAGGGATTTGGCTGAGCACTCTTTGCATGTAAGGCCAGGAGCAAGGCCGGTGAAGCAACCTCTCCGCCAATTCGCCGAAGATAGGAGAAAAATAATAGGGGATGAGATAGCTCGGCTCCTTGTGGCCGGGTTCATCATGGAAGTGCTTCATCCGGATTGGCTATCAAATCCGGTGTTAGTGGAAAAGAAAAAGGATGACCCAAATGTAGCCGTCATATGGCGAATGTGTATCGATTACACGAACCTAAACAAGGTGTGTCCCAAAGATCCTTTTCCTTTACCTAGGATAGACTAAGTCATTGATTTGACCGCTGGTTGTGAGCTGTTGTCATTTGTAGACGCGTATTCTGGTTTCCACCAGATACCATTAAATCCGGCCGATCAAATAAAGACTGCGTTTATTACCCCGTACGGGGCTTATTGCTATCGCACCATGCCATTCGGCCTGCGTAATGTAGGAGCAACATACCAGAGGTGCATGCAAAAGTGTCTACATGGCCAGATAGGAAAAAATGTACAAGTATATGTAGATGATGTGGTTATAAAAACCAAAGAGAGCAAAACGCTCCTGGATGATATTCGGCAGACATTCGCAAACTTGAGAAGGTTCCAAATGAAGCTTAACCCAGAAAAATGTACCTTCGGTGTGCCGGCTGGAAAATTACTTGGTTTCCTCGTATCCAGCCGAGGTATAGAGGCAAATCCAACTAAAATCCGAGCAGTTGAAAAAATGGAATTACCGATATGTCTAAATGATGTACAGAAATTCACGGGCTTCCTGGCTTCGCTAAGTCGATTTGTATGTCGGCTGGGGGAAAAAGCATTACCTCTATATCAACTGATGAAAAAGTCTGATAAGTTCATTTGTACACCGCAAGCAGATAATGTGTTTCATGAGTTAAAAAGGATGTTGGTCACAACACCAATCTTGACCTCTCCACTATCAAAAGAACCTATGTTACTTTACGTAGCTGGCACTAACAGAGTGGTAAGTGCGGTGGTTGTTGTGGAACGGAATGAAGGGGATAAGTCAATACAAAGGTCGGTATATTACCTAAGTGAGGTACTATCAGCCTCAAAACAGAACTACCCGCACTACCAAAAGATGGCTTATGGAGTATACATGTCGGCGAAAAAACTTAAACATTACTTCGAAGAACATCCGATAAAAGTGATTTGTGAAGCGCCCATAGCCGAGATATCGAGCAACAAAGATGCAAGTGGCCGAATAGCAAAATGGGCAATCGAGTTATCACCTTATACTCCTCAATTCGATAGGCGATATGCAATCAAATCTCAGACAGTGGCTGACTTCTTTGTGGATTGGGCCGAGGTACAATATGAGCCGCCATTACCAGATCCAAATTATTGGACAATGCATTTTGATGGATCCAAGCTGAGAAATGGCTTGGGGCAGGGATAGTGTTAACTTCGCCGAAAAAAGATCAGCTGAAATATGTGTTGCAAATACATTTCGCCGCATCAGACAATGTAGCCGAGTATGAAGCACTCGTCCATGGGTTAAAGGTGGCGAAAGAGATTGGTATACGTCAGATCCTATGCTACGGGGATTCAGATCTAGTAGTACAGCAAGTATCAGGCAATTGGGACGCATTAGATGTGAATATGGCCCTATATTGATTCCATGTGCAAAAAATCAGTGGATACTTCGATGGATGCGAGTTTCATCATATACCTCGGGAATTGAAAGAGTCCGAGTCAATTCATATCATGGCATAATTGAAAGAAGGAAGTGTGCCAATGGAAATCGACAAAGAATGCAACCCGGACTTTCAGAAAGTGAACCCAGCCTTGCTCGAATGAATACAGAAAAATCCAAAGCTGTTATGTCGGCAGAAAATATGCAAATCGACAGTGAAATTATCCCAAAGAAAATCACGCCGACATGGGCACAACCCATATTCTCCTTCCTTAAGGACGCAATCTTGCCGAGTAATGAGGTACTAGCTAAACAACCAATAAGAAGAGCAAAAGCTTATACAATCATAAACAATGAGCTGTATAAGAGAAGCGTCACAAGCGTGCTGCAAAGATGTGTTGACTCGGTAGAAGGCCAGGAAATACTCCTGGATATACATCAGGGAGAATGCGGGCATCACACCTCGTCCAGAGCTTTAGTGGCCAAAGCATTCATGCATGGATTTTATTGGCCGACGGTGTTGAAGGAGGCAAAAGAATTGGTAGAAAAATCTAACTGGTGCCGGAGATACGCCAGCAAGATACATATGCCCTCGTCCGAGTTAAAGACAATACCAATTACTTGGCCATTTTATGTATGGTTCTTGGATATGGTAGGTCTGTTCAAGCTAGCCCGGGGCGGAATGACTCACATTCTAGTCATGGTGGATAAATTCACAAAGTGGATCGAGGTAAAACCAATAAGAAAATGTGATGGACCAACAGCAGTAAAATTCCTCAAAGATATTATCTTGAGATATGGTTATCCACACAGTGTTATTACAGACAATGGCACAAATTTTGCTGAAGGAGCCTTTGCTAGATTCTGCCAAGAGAAACACATAAGACTAGATGTTGCCTCGGTAGCTCACACAGCATCAAACGGGTAGGTAGAGAGATCAAATGGGCTGGTATTGTCCGGAATAAAACCCCGGCTTGTCGAACCTCTGCAAAGGTCGGCAGAATGCTGGATCGAGGAACTACCAGCAGTACTATGGATCCTCAGAACTACCTCAAACAGGTCAACAGGATATACCCCGTTTTTTCTGGTATATGGGGCAGAAGCTGTGCTTCCAGCCGACATAACACATGATTCGCCAAGAGTGACCCAGTACACAACTGCTGAGGTAAATGAGGTAGCTCAGCAAGACGATGTCGATTTTCTAGAAGAGGCCAGGGAATTGGCATTATCAAGATCAGCTATTTATCAGCAAGACCTCCGACGATATCACAGCAAGAAAGTCAATCCAAGAGTTTTTAAAGAAGGAGATTTGGTTCTTCGGCTAGTGCAGCGCACAGCCGGCATCACTACGGCAGAAAGGCTTATAGCCGCCTGGTGGTTAGCGACAGGCAAAACTGTGCCCGTCACTAGTAAGTATTATCAGTGACACACAAGAATAAGCCTGTCGCTAATACAAAGCACTAGTGATAAGCATATAAAAATGACTGTCACTAGTATTTTTTGTGTAGACCAGCTAAGTGGAAAAAAATACTTAGTGACAGACATATATAATTGTTTGTCACTAATAAAATAATTAGTAACAGACACACAATATTCAAGTCATTAATTTTGTTTTCAAGTGACCGAATGAAAAGATAAATTAGTAGGAACCTTTTTTCCAGCCGAATTATAGACGCCCATGCCGGGCCTCCTCCGCTGGGCCGGCCATCTCTCGCCGCCTACCCCCACTTCTGCTCTCTCTCTCCTACCACAGACCACCGCACACACGAATCTCCTCGCAGCACACCACCACTCCATTTCCCTCCTCCCCTGCATCCGCGATTCCACCGGCGACTAGATCGGCGATGGGATCCCGTGGAGGTGGGTATCTGGAGGAGCGTGACCTGGTCGAGCTCGACCACCATGCCGCCGCCATCACCCCTAACCACTGGACCTCCTTCTAATCGCGTTGCTAGTATCGTCCCTCGTCTGCTCGTATGTCTCCGGCGGCGTGGCGCGATCAGGCGAGTCTACTGAGGCCTCTGCCTCGCCCGCCATTGAGCGGCAAGAGGATGCTGAGAGGTGCGGTCATGGGCATGGACGGTGGCTGCCGGAGGCGGCGCCGGTCGCTTTGTGGGAAGGGATTTGGGCGGCTTCAGGCGCAGGGCTGCTGGAGCCAGGAGAGGAGCGGGGCTACAGGGACCCACGATGCAGAGGCGCGGTCTGTTGGAGTGCCTCCGACGTGAGGAAGCTGTTGGGAGGCAGCGACACGTAGTATAGCTAGCGAGTCCAATGACGCCCACCCGCATCTGTTCTCGCTGCGGTTGCTGCACGCCACAATGGATAGACGGATGGATTGATCCGAAAATTCTGACCGCTCTTTTGTTTTCTCTCCTATGCGATTGAAGTTTTATCCTTAGCTTGAACCTGTCCAAGTGCAGCGCCAAGGGGATTTGCACTGGTGATTTGAGAATTTTGAGATGGGACTAATTCTCACGACTGCCATGATTTCATGGTGTTTGACTTAATCTCTTCTCTGCGTGCAGCGTGTTTCCTCCAGATGAAGTCACCCACCTCCTGCCGGCCGACCTAGTATCCTACTCAACTTCTCATTGTTTCTTCCTAGGATAGTATGTTTTATCGAGGGATGCTATTTATTTGTTCTGATTGATTGTTACAATTCTGGCACATAATCGTATCTTTGCAATTGTCGTTTAGATGTACCTTAACTTTGAACGATGCTTATAGTGTAAGATGCTGAAGTACGTGGCCGAATACCATGGCGTCAAGACCAAGGATGAGAAGGTTGTCGGGCAGATTGTGAGTTACCGTGTAGGGAAATATGTTTAGTCTATCATGTTTTCTTCCATTTTAGTTTTGCCAATTTGGTTGACCAGGGAATTTGTCAACAGGAGGAGAAGAGGATGACCAAGGTGCATATTAGGATGCGGTAGCAGGAACTCCAGGACGATGCGGAACGGCTGAAGAATAAGCAGACCTCTTCTCCGACCTAAGCAGTAATGACTACACAAGTTGAATTTTGTGATACTGGTGGCACATCCACTTCAGGTGTGTAGATTTCTCTACCTTTCTATCTATTTTTTCATACGCAGATTTTGCGCCTTGTATCATGTTTAAGTTGTTTGATTATCAACACATCGGGGATTGTTTTTGCTTTATAAATAATTTTTTGTTGAAGTACTGTAATAGTGTAACTAGATCATGTAGGCGCCTGTTGCCACGTCCTTCTGTTAGGAGATTAGATTGTTAGGGAATGATGTAAATAAATTTGGACGTGAAACACTTGTTCAGAAGACATGCAAGTTTTGGAAGGTAAAGTACACTTACATTCAAGTTAGCTGGCTAGTTAGTTGAAACTTTGTCTTACGGTCTTACTCAAACTAAAAGTAGAAGAGCTATCGATCATTATTTGGCCGACGAATCCCCTTCATGTAACTTAATTGTTTCTGGAGTGTCACGTGAGGTATTGGACACTTGGTGCATCACTATTTTTCTGGATATGCAAACTAACTCTTGATCAATTTCAGATCCACACCAACCAACACACTTGGTGTTGCATAAGTACTAGAAACCCTAATATAAAATGTGAAAAAGAAGGATGAACTGACCTATTAAATACATATTATTAGCAATGCTAATCAAACGAATTGTGCCTAATGGCAGCTCTTCGAGGTACATCCAGCTTCTACTATAAGGATGTCCCTGAAGTTGGTGTATGCTGCTTCGATGCTTGCCCTGCATGTCGACTGAACTTTAATGGTTCAGCAATATCCCTAAGTTATAGCTATCGTGCAATGATGTATGCACAGTTATGAGCATAGCGCTGCCGACTTTGGTCAATTAACTTTAAAGAAGTACATGTTGACCACTATGGTAAAAAAATACATTAAGCGAGTAGGATAGTAGCATCCATAGGTTGTACATAACTGAAGAATTTTTCTTATGCAGGGTAAGGATATGGTTGCTAGAACCAGAAATCTAGAAGATCTTGATCTCATGAAGAACCACATGCTAGAGGCCTATCCCGAGCTTCTGATTTTACATTCAGGGGTTGCTATCCGAACTTTTTATCTACCATAGATTGCAAGTTCTTATGCCATTGTATTATCTGTGCAAATATTATGTCATATTCGGTTGTGCAAATATCATTTCATATTCAGTTATGTAAATGTATCATTGGTACAACATCTTATCGTGCTATCTAAAATATTCATGGAAAATATATTCTTTATAATATCTTATTGTGCTATCTGAAAATTTTGTGGAAAATGTATTTAATTTTTTTTGGTACCAAAATTCAAAATAGTGACAGGCATGATGATGTGACTGTCACTAGTATGCACATGTTAGTGACGGGCACGCGTATATGTTTGTCACTAGTACACATACTTGCCTGTTACTACTAACCTTATACCAGTGACTAGTTATCAGTGACATGCGCTATGCCTGTCACCAATGAGCCTTTTGAGCCTGTCACTGATAGCCTATTCTGCAGTAGTGCATGCACAAACTTTCACCCCCATGGGAAGGACCATTCATCGTGAGTAAAGCATTGCACAATGATGCATATTACCTAATCGATGCTCAGTCACCAGAAAATAACAAGGCGAACAAAGCCGGTGATGAATCAAAAAGACCATGGAACATAGCTTTAATTCGACCATTCTACACTTAGGAGCCATATGTTGTACGTCGTGATGTGACGCATCAAGTTGGAGTATCAAGCATGTATTGAACCTCGGCACCTCGAGCAGTGACTCGGGGACTTCACTGTGTTATTTCGTATTTTGAATTATGTGTTAAATTTCAGCACCTCGAGCAGTGACTCGGGGACTGCACCGTGTTATTTCTTATTTTGAATTATGTGTTAAATTTCTGCACCTCGAGCAGTGACTCGGGGAATTCACCGTATTATCCCTTATTTTGGATTATGCATTAAACCTCGATACCTCGAGCAATGACTCGGGGACTGCCCCATGATTGTTTCTTGTTCTAAAAATGTGTATTAAACTTCGACAACTTGAGCGATGACTCGGGGACTACCCGTAGTATTCTCCGCATTGAGCCATGAATTATATTTCGGCAACATAGTTTGTAACTCGGGGACTGCTGCATGATCCTAGATATTTCTTAAGCACACGCAAGAACTCGGTAACCCGAGTGATAACTCGGGGACTAACTTGTATTACCCACTGTTTGTCACCAAACACATAAAAGCTCCATAGCTCAGCTAGAGACTCGGGGACTCCCCAAAATTGTTGGTCATAACTTGCAAGATATGATATAAACTTATCTCAGTAATCAGAGGAATAGCAAAGAGGAAACAAACAAAGATCTCTAAGAATAATGCAAAAAATAATAACAACCCCGGCAAATGGAACTATGATAAGGGATGCAACTTATTGTATCACTTTACCATATACAGGCTTCGGGCATTGTACTTCAGATAGAAGTTGAAAACACAACAGCTACGCAATCGAGTTTACGAAGGGCAAGCAAGATAAATTTCGAACCAAGGCCAGCCACATGGAAAAATACAATTCGGACTTACGAAATCAAAGTTCGCCAAATCAAAGATATAAAGCAATGAGATTTGTTTAGATAGAGTAATAATAATTACCATCACCCATGCCTCAGCGGCGAAAGGAAAAAAGGTTCACACCACACCAAAAGACGGACAATTGTTCCACAGACATCATACGCCCGACATATCGGGGACTGAAAATAACTTAGAGTTTTTCGAACCTAAATAGCGAAAAGGGCCAGAGCACCCTTAAGGGACAGCAGCATGATCAGGAGCATCAGGAATGGGTATCTTGGATGATGGCGGGGCGACCTCGGTCTCCTGCGTAGGGGTATTTTCAGGATCTGGGCGCTCCGAGGTAGCCGACGCCTCAGCCGAAGTTACTTCGCCTTCAACAGAAGCAATAGTAACCTCGGGGGCAAGCCTCGGCTGCTGAGAAACATTAGCTTGAGCTCGAGAATTCTCAGTCCATTTAGAAGACGATCGCGTCGCCATCCTCATCCGAGCTTGCATTTGAGTCACGAGAGTTGTCCGAGTCACCCTCTGCTTCATCCCGATCGGCCGAATCATCATCAGATGCATCTTCAACTTCGACATCATCCACCGGATTGGAAAGAAAACTCGGCCCTTCAATTCAATTATGCACGTCAGCATACTCAATAAGCTGGAAGGCACGAGCTTGGCAGCGAGCGACGAACTCTGGATCCTCAACCCAACGAGAGCCAGTGCGCAAATTCATCAGAGTATCGAGTGATATATCCTCATACCAAGACAAAACGGCTGTAAGTGCCATATCAGCACCAGCCCTCCCAGCAGGTTCCCTCCAGAGATTTAACTAGGTCTGAGATGCCATTAATCTCTCCACAAGTAGTTTGACTTCGTCAATATTAGGCGTTCCTGAGGTATTCGGCCAAAGAACATGGTAGGACCGAATGGCTGCTTGCACCAGATCTCTTCCCATAATTTTCATTTGGTCCAATAGCAGCGCCGACGGCAATCAGGAAGTCTTCCATTGAGTATTCTGGACTCGAGTCTGCGGGGACACCTCGGCGCTGACGAGCAGAAATCACTGCCTTATAGCTCACTGGTTTCGCTTCCGGAAAATGATCTACACGAAAGTAAAACATATCAGTTAAAAATAAGAAAGAGAATAAAATAACTCGGTCGCGATCGGAAATTCATGATGAATATAACTCAACATTTTCTGGAGATCCTGGGTCCAGTCGGCCTTATTCTTCTCAAAGCGAGTGATTTCCTTGCTCATCGTCCGGTTCTTCAGCTCGGCAACATCGAGGAGTTCCTTATCTTTCTGCAGTTGCAGGCTCAGTCAATTCTTTTCTTCAGAAAACTCCTGATCAACTTTTTCCAATTCGGATTTCTGCGAAAGCTTGAGAGACTCAACCTCGGCACGTAACCGGGTTATCTCATCATCTTTTTCTTTAAGTTGTGCCGAATGAGTGGCGGCTTGTTCTAAAAAATGCAGCATCATATCAGGCATGGATATGCATTCTTGATGCGATACTGCAAGTGTTTGTAACTCGGCTATACCAAAGCCGGAAGGTTATAAGAAACCTAGGATTTGTCTCGAACGAAAGTCAACAAATCACAAGACGAAAAGGATAACTAACCTTCCAGAGCGTCAACTTTCTTGGTAAGGCGGGTATTAAGATTATTAATACTAGCTGCATACCAGTAAAGAGTGGATTAGCACGTCAGGGCAAAAATGTTAAGAACTTAAGGAACAATACAAAGATTTATTAAATTACTAGTTTTCTTCACTACAGGGACAACCTTCTCATATTTATCTTGCAATTTCTTGTGTGCAAAGAGCAACCTTTGAAATTCGGCTGTCCGCCGATCATGGGCAACCTAAGGACCAAAATGAATTACACAACTAGATATTCAAAGCTAAAACAGATCCGAATCAAGCAAAACTTAACTCGGATCTAGGTGGCTGGATATTCAAAGCTAAAATAGATCCGAATCAAGCAAAAATTAACTTGGATCTAGGTGGCTAGATATTCAATGCTAAAATAGATCTGAATGAAGCAAAACTTAACTCGGATCTAGGTGGCTGGATATCCAAAGCTAAAATAGATCCGAATCAAGCAAAACTTAACTCGGATCTAGGTGGCTGGATATTCAAAGCTAAAACAGATCCGAATCAAGCAAAACTTAACTCGGATCTAGGTGGCTGGATATTCAAAACTAAAACAGATCCGAATCAAGTAAATCTTAACTCGGATCTAGGCAACTGGATATTCAAAGCTAAAATAGATCCGAATCAAGTAAAACTAAACTCGAATCTAGGTGGCTGGATATTCAAAGCTAAAACAGAGCCGAATTAAGAAAAACTTAATTCGGAATATGGATGGACCACGGTCAATCCAAGACATGCAGGAAATTGACTTAGCAAATAATGCATTTGAAGCCTAACAAACCTTCCAAACGAACAACAAATTATTCGGCTGCAAGCTTGGGGGACTAGTGTATATATACTATCATTTGAATAACAGAAAAAGTACCAACAGAAGCGCTTACCTCGTTCATCTTATCACTATCAAGAACAATCTTAGCATCCATATGCAAACGACTACTCATGTCGGAAAGCTGAAATGGCTGGCTACTCGGATTGCCCTCAAGCTGATAGGTGGCGTTCCAGTTATTGGCATATTTCACCAAAGAGCCGAGGCTGTTCCCACTCTCAGTACGGGTCATTACTTTACCTCGGACCCGTTGGGTAACTACCGCCGTCGCAGGACTCTTGTGAAGAGTAAGCTGAGTGTCGACGGCCGGGGTGACAACACGCTTAGCAGAGGAAGCCCCCTTGCGGAGTGCATCAGATATGTTGGGTTGAGAAGACCTAGCCGGCCCTTTCTGAGATGCTGAAGGTTTGGTAACAATAACCTTCCTAGTCTTAGGAGAGGCTTCGGCAGGGGCAGCGACCTCGGCATTAGGAATCACATCCTGAGGAGCAGGGGGGACTATGGTTTCCAAGGGGGCTGAGATGGTGATTCCTTCGGCTAGAGCGGGAGTAGCAGCTGGGATCGTGGTGATCAGAGGGTCATTGGGGGATACCTCGACGGTTTGAAGAGGTGCAAGAGGTTCAACATGATGATCTACTGGCAGAGTTATGTCGGCGTTGACGGTGGGAGCTGTGGGTACATCTCTCTGAAGCGATGTATGAGACGGCGTAGGAGGAGAGTCAACGCGAGAGGGACTGGGTGCCCGAATTCCTCCGGGGGTGGAGGAGAAGGCTGCCGATTTGTATGGCTTGTCATACTCGGACTGCTTGGCTTGGAAGAGAGAGGATCTCTTCAAAGGACAAAGAGTCGAATCAAAAGATAGAAAGAGAGAAACAAGAAATACGAATGAAAATAAACTCACCCAGTAACCCCAGGCATGGTCTTATGCCTCAGAATTTGCTGGGCAGACTTCTTCATTCGCTTCTTGGGAGCAGCATCGGAAGGACCTGCCGGACCTGTGCGCTTCTTCGAGGCAGCAGGAGCTCGAGAAGCAAGAGGCTCGGCGTCGTGCACATGACCGGCTGGATTAGCTAGGAAAGTAGGAGCCGGAAATGCGTAAGAGATAGGCATCACGACAACTACTTCAAGAATTTGGACGTCGTCCGAGTCACCTTCATCCCCGTGGGCCGAGGTCTTGCCACGGACGCGAGCCGGAGCAATATCCGACTTAGGGACAAACTCTTCCAAGTCAGGTTCCCCGCTGTCCAGGGTATTCCGATATGCAGTCGACGGAAGAGCCAGAACCTCGGCATCCTCAATCTTTTGCTCCGTAAACCTCTGGGAGAGAAGAAACAAAGTAGAGTTAGCAAAAGAACAGTTACAAACGCGACTCGGAAACAAACACCAACGCGTAAATTTACCTGAGGAGGGGGATTCCCGCGAGTGAACGGCTTCAATCCCCATGCCCAATCCTCCGGCATATCGGTCTTGAAGATAGCTCGGACACGCTTATAAATATGACAGTCGTCGAGCTCAACTATCGAAACTCGGTTGGGATAAAGAGGACCACTCATGTAACAAAGCTTGTGAGAGCGAAGCTGGAAAGGGCAGAATCGGCTGCTGATGAATGTGGTCATCAGATCCTCACCACGGAGCCCGGCGCGGATCAACTCCTTGAGCCGAATCTCAAATGCCTCGGCCAAAGCATGGCTCTTCCTAGGATTGTAGTTCCAATTCTTCTTGGAAGGGGTGCCAAAAGAAAAGGCGGGGAGCCGAATCTTATCTTCTTTTCCAGTGTTTTTGACATAGAAAAATGATCTATGCCATTTCCTGCAAGACTCGAGGCCGGTGACACGAGGGAACTCGGAGTTTCTCCGAGGTGTAATGGAAGCGTCCCCGCACTGGGTAAGGGACTTCTTGGAAGGGTGAAGATATTTGTCCGGTATGACATTAGATCGAATCTGGAAGAATTTAGACCAAACAGGTACGGAGGGCCAGAGGCCGAAGTACCCCTCCGAGGCCGAGATGTAAGCTGACAAAGAGGTGATAGCGTTGGCCGGCAGGTGATGCGGCTGGAGGCCGAAGTAATCAAGGAAATCCCTGGCGAAATCGCTAAGGGGGAGGCTGAACCCGCGAGCAAAATGGGACATGAAGACTACATATTCTCCCTCGTTAAGCACGGGAGAGGATTCATTGTCGGGCAAGCGACAGCTTACCTCGGCAGGGATTCAGCGCGTTTTGATAAGCCACTCTACCTCACGGCGAGTGACAGTGGAACCCTTCCAAGAACCTCGTTCTGGACCGGATGCGAAATCATCCTCCTCGACGAGAGCTCCGCTGGCAGAACTAGACATGGGCTCGCCGGAGGAATCAACGGAGGAGAAACTAGCAGCGGAGGGAGGCCTAGAAGCGCAAGGGCCCGTCGTGATTCTAACGAGTGTGGCGGCGCGACAAAGGAGAACCGCCACGAAGAATCTGGGAAACCGAGGGATTGCCTAGGGCGCAAATCTAGCGGCGGTGCTGTAGAATAACTCACCCGCAGAGGCGGCGAAGAAGGGCACGGCGGTGAGGTCGTCGGAGCAGAGGAACTGCAGTGTCACCGTCAAGGAGATCGACAATGGCGCAACCGCCAACACACTAAAAGAGGCACGGGTGCGAGGAGGAAGAAGAGGGGAAAATGAATGGGGAGAGTAAAACCATCTAGCCCTTTTACCCTCCTTATAACCGCGCAGTCCTGGCGGTAGTGGGATCGTGGGTGCGCACGATAACCGTGTAAATCACGCGTGCGGCGGAACCATGCGGTACTAGTGGAGCCACACCGAAGAACACACGGCGCAGGAGGGGATCGGGCCTCCTGACTAATGCGGTACTCGAGGCATCACTGCGCCGATGCGACGGGCGCAATAATCACTGTAGCTTGTCAGTGGGCACTGTAGACGAACAGAAAGTTAGAAGAATAATGATGAGTGGTACACGTAGGACGAGGCGTGCTCAGGAAGCTGCACGGATACCTTGAACGGAAAGAAGTAACTCGGAAAGAAAGAGAAAAGTATGTTGGGAAACTGATGTGGCCCGGCCGAGGTTTCCGTCAGGACCACACCAGCTTCGGGGACTAATGTTGGGGAGGTGACCCCGGATAGGGTCAAGACAGGGGAAAGACGAAAGGAACCTCCCTTGTCGTGAGCCGAATTACTGTTTGTATCGGCCGAGTCATGTAAAAGTCGGCTGGGATGAACAAAGCCATGATAAATACAGAATGAGTGACGCCTTATCCGGACGACATACGAGTTAAGTCGGCCGAGCGAGTCTGACTAACTTGAGTGTAGGTGAAGGCCGAGCCGAGTCATGCGAGACAAGGCCGAGTAACACGAAGCTTACAGGAGAAGGAGGTGCCTATAGTCAAACCCTAGTCACTGGCTAGGAGGAATCTCAACAGAGCCAAGCACAAAGGACAAGGAGCAGAGTAGCAGAAGGGCAGAAGAAGGTCACGGAGGTGACAGTCAGGGAGCCCTAGGAGCGCATGTGAAGCTCTCTGGAACATTGCCGCCGATAGAAGGGGGACACGGAAAGGGAGCCGCCGAGTTACCATATTGGGACAAGCATATTCCAGGAATATGCTTGCCACGTCAGCCCTAGAAGGAACCAAGGAACCCCTTTATAAGGGGGACGCGGGCTCCTGAGAGGGGATCGATTGATTCTACGCCGTAAGGCTCGTGTAGTAGCTCACTTCTTCCTGGATACAGCTCAAGGAGCACTTGTAGTCCTTAAGAGGAGAAATAAAGATCTACATGTTAGTCATTTGAGTGTAGAAATCACTACATCTTCCCTCCCCGGATCCCTCTAGCATCCATTGGCCCCATAATTTAGCCTACCCATGGCATCTGTCGTGCCACCACCACGACAGCGATGCCCGCCTGCGCCAAGATGAACGCTACGAACGCCGACAACGTCTATAAGATCCCCTGTCGCCGCTGGATGAACCCTAGCCCCTCCCACTTTCCCCAATTTCCTCTGGCCGAACCCTAGCTCGCGGGAGCTCCAGCTCGTCATCGATCCTCGCCTCTTCTCGTCGTTCCAAGCTAACTGGTGTGACCGCCTCGCTCGTCTCCGTCGATTGCCACAGCTAGCGCAAGAAGGCGAGGTCCCAGGCGCCGCAATCGGACCCTCGTCCCCGACGCCGGCCACCGCCTCGCCATCGATTCTGGCCTCCCCATGCCCTATTGACCGCTCCATCATGCACAGGGTGAGTCACAGGTCCCTCTGGACCTCTCCTCTACCTCTCTCGCACACCGTAGACGCCGTTCGTCGTCGACCCGCAACCTCCGCCGCCGTACTCCATCGGGCTCGCCGCTTCAGTGACCATCTAGCAGCGGCGCCACCGCTAATAGGTAGCCTGCGACCCGCTCGTTCGAACCCGCCCATCCGTGCGTCCCATCTCGCCCTCCTCCATCGTCCCTGGCCGCTAGCCGACGCGTGCTCCGGCGAGGTCCACGTGGTTTGCCTGCGTGGCTAGCTTGCGTGACGAGGTCCCATCAGTCAGCCCCTCTGGCTAGATCTAGCCGCGGTGAGAAACGCCTGATACCCATTTTGTGCGTGTGGCTGCTGATGTGGCTTCGGCCCCACCAGTCAGTCACCGTGGGTATGTTCTGTTGAGGTAACAAAATCCCTAGGTTGTTTTATGATGTCAGCCTGATGTAATAAATTGTTTTATAATTCCAGAAAATGATTAAATATTGTAAAATTCATATCTTATTATTTATAAGTCAGAAAAATATGAATAATATATCAAATTGTTCAGAAAAATGAGTTCTACCGAATTAAGCTATAATCATGCATTACTAATAAAATTTAATGACAAGTTTAATTAGGGAACTAAATCAACCCCTCTCATGTGTTTCCGGAGTTTCCCGAGCTAGGGTTTTCAACCCTCGGAACCCCGTTCATATTGCCGAGCATGTTTTAGGGTTTCATTTCATCGCAAGTTAACTTGTCATATCATCCATATTGATTGAGCATTGCACATGACATGTATTGAATGTTGCTTCTCCCTTCCCGGTATTTGGTTCTTCGCGATAGGATCCAAACCCGAAGCTGAAGTCAACAACACCGAAGATCCGTACCTGTCTAGTGACGGACAAGGCAAGCATAGCCTCTCATTCTGAACCTATGTTTTATAAAGTATATTACTTTCTCGCTATAATGCACAAGATTCCAATGTGGTCTTTTGTCAGTAGCTAGTGTTACCTATCTGCTGCACTGTTTCCCTTTTGCAGCCTTATACTCCTGAACCACTGCTCCTAGCATACCTAGGTTTGGCATGTGAGCGTTGTAGAGCTTCTGCTACCGACATCTTAGCCAAGCATAGAAACAACGTCTGACCTATTCAATTATGAATCGGAGGTGCCAAGGAAGGTAGTGAGGTAGGAGTTGGTGACATCATCAAAGGAGTTAACTAATCATGCTACGGCTTGTATGGGAGGCCACGTTGGGTGTGGTATTTGTAGT
This sequence comes from Avena longiglumis, assembly GCA_030063025.1. NCBI lineage: Eukaryota > Viridiplantae > Streptophyta > Magnoliopsida > Poales > Poaceae > Avena > Avena longiglumis. Next base: position 138,369,154 of record CP125978.1, read on the forward strand.
CCCATGCTCGGCACCACTAGGAACTGAGTTCTTGCCTTTGGAACCGAGATGAGCGTCTGACCACACGGCTTGGGAACCCTCATCGACTAACTTGCCTAGTAGATTCCATGAGTCACATAGTTCGGGCTTTCCATTTGGCATACGCATTGAAAACATTTTTGAAAGAGGAGGTGAAGGAGGTGCATCATAATAGGTAGGGAAGCGTGGCCGCGGTTGCTTGGGGTAAATAGCGCCCCTGGTAAACCAACCTCGCCTCACATCTTTAAGTACTGGCTTCGGGATTTAACCCGTTATGGCGGAATCTTACTTATTGCGTGACTCATGGTCTCGGCGAAAGCAAGGTAAAGGTCGTGGTCAACCACCCTCTGCCGGCCCTCCAAGGAAGAGGGCTAATAATATTTGGCATTAAGAGTTGGTTGGTATGTGTGGGTAAAGTTGTACACCCCTGCAGGGTATTAATCTTTTCGAAAATCCGTGTTCACGGTTATGAACGCTTGGTGACCAGATTCTAAGATCATAGGTAACTTTAACCATTATAAAACTTGTTGATCCACGTGTGCTTAAGGATGCTTCCTCTGGGTCGAGGGGGTGATCCTAGATAGGAGGTTCTGATGAAGCTGGTGGTTACCAATATGTGATGAACAAGATGGAGAAGTCGTTATCTTATCCCTTTTTAAAAGATTCCGAGTAGACGAGCCTCTTCTCTCTCTTGTTTACAAAAAAGATTGCTTTCCGCAAAAGAAATCCAGAGAAAGCCTTTCTAGCCAGAGCATGTAGATTCTAGGTTATCTAGGTCTTGCGGAGTACATTTCTCGTACTCAGCCTTGAGCCATTGTTGTTTTTATACAGAAGATCTGGTTGCAACTGAAGGTGGCTTCTACGTTGACATCGACGAGTAGTTGGGGGTCCCAGGTAACAGCCTGAGGACTATGGGATGGACGTCGCTTTTGTTTATGTCCTCTTAGGCCTTTTGCTAAGTTGTTGTGTAGAACCACATAATTTTCTTTTGCTGTGTGATTCACTGTTGGGTCTATGACCTCTGGTTTGTAATAACTCTAATATCTTACTCTGTTAAGAGTTTAAACTTATGCTGTTGAACCCCTGTGTTCTGTAATGTTACCAAATCATACTGTGATCTTCCGTGTTTGGGAGTTAAACTTATCTTAGATGGCAATCTGAGGTTAGTTTAACCCTAACCCCGGGGGGTGCTACAGGTTTTGGTATCAGAGCAGGACTTCCTGTAGGAAACCCTTTTATAGGTCGATGTTGAGTCTATAAGTTGACAAATCTATTTGAAAGTTAAAACTATTTGCAGAAACTCTGACTAGGATTCTTTTTACTCCTTCTCTGGTGTGTTTCTGATGCTGGAGTTTTCTTACCTTATTTGGTTTGAAAAGATTTTCATTCCTTATATCATATTTCAAAACTTTTAGGATCGTGGTTTTGGGGTTGTTTTTCTAAAGTACTCCGTACTTCGTTGCTATTCTTAGAGTTCTAAGATATCTCAGTTTTTCTTAGTGCGTAACATCTTAGCATTCCATTGTTATGATTTGTAAGTCAGCTGGTTAGTGTATACATTAGTATGCTTTGATACTACCATGCTTGATAAGATGATACCTTTGTATCAAGTATTCTTTGTTCATCTTTCCGTCTTGTTCCTTTGGATTCGTTGTCTAACTTTCCTCTTGTTCTTTCAGGATGGGTGACACTTCTCGTACCCGTACCCGTGCTCATGCTCGGGGTGTCGCAAATGAGGGTGAATCTTCCAACCTTCCTCCACCACCGTCCATGGTTCAGCTCATGGCCATGTACGAAACCAACCGTGCTGACAACATGAGGCTCCTTGAAAGGATTGAGCGCAACACCGCTCAACGCTAGAACAATCAAGTTGGAATCAAGGACTTCACACGTCTCACTCCGCCAGTTTTCAGCTATTCCACTGAGCCACTTGATGCGGACTACTGTCTTCGCACCATGGAGCGCAAACTTCAGGTTGGTCATGTTGCTCAAGCTGATTGGGTGACTTTTGCTGCCTATCATCTGGAGGGAGCAGCTAACTCCTGGTGGGAAAATTTCTTGGCTATGCAAGAAGCTCAACATGTTGTTACATGGCAAGAGTTCACTGAAGCCTTTCGAGCTTATCATATTCCGGAGGGTCTGATGGATCAGAAGAGAGAGGAGTTACTCAAGCTTAAGCAGGGCGTTGGTTCCGTGTGTGACTACCAGCGCAATTTCAATCGTCTTGCCTTCTATGCTACTGAAGAGGTCTCCACTGATGCTAAGAAGCAAGCTCTGTTCCGCAAGGGACTAGATCCTGAGGTTCGCCGTGATATCCACCTCATGGACTTTGGTAACTTACAAGCTCTTGTCAACAAGGCTATGAAAGCCGAGAGTGGAAAGGTGGAGTATGAAGAAACATGTAAGCGTCCTCAGGAGGGTTACAACAAGGATGGTTCTGGTAATAAGAAGCGTTGTGTCTTCGTGCCTTACAGTGCTGTGCCACGTGCTCCTTATAATCCAAGGACTTATGGATATGCTCCTCTCCCGAATGTTAGTCCAAACAATGCTGGTGGATCAAGTTATCCTGCTGCTGGTACTGGATCAGGCCTCATATGCTTCAACTGTCGCCAATCTGGCCACTATGCAAGAGACTGTCCTCAAAAGAGTGCTGTTGAGAAGGCACAACCCCCAAAGAAGAATGACAAGTATCCAGGTGCTGGAAAAGGACGCCTGAACCATATCTCTGCTGATGAGGCTCAGGAAGATCCAAGCGTCATAATGGGTACGCTTCGTATCAATCAAATTCCAACTAAAGTTTTGTTTGATTCTGGAGCATCGCATTCATTCCTGTCACAAGATTTTGCTCAAATGCATGGGATAAGTTTTGAAGGGTTGTCAGTTCCTTTGCTAGTTCAGTCTCCTGGTTCTAGTTGGCGTTCCACCATGGTTAGTCATGGGAATCTAATCGAAGTTGCATTTCAACTTTTCCCCACTTCTTTGATCGCCCTCAAGTCCACTGATATTGACATCATTTTGGGCATGGACTGGTTGACCCGTTATCAAGCTATTCTCGATTGTACAACCAAGTCTGTGACTCTGACTAGTCCTGTTGGCATAACAGTCAAGTATTGGACCGTAGGGTCACTATCTCCTTCAGCTGTTTCTATTCCTGAAGCAGAGTTGTATGCTCTTGAAGTTCTACCTCCGTTAGAGATCCAAGATGTTTCTGTGGTCTATGAGTTTCCGGATGCCTTTCCTGAGGAGTTGCCTGGCATGCCACCTGATCAAAGTGTGGAGTTTTCCATAGAGCTAGTTCCTGGAACTGTTCATGTTTCTAAAAGACCCTATCGTATGCCTCCTCATGAGCTTGTGGAGTTGAAGAAGCAATTAGAGGAGTTAGAAGGAAAAGGATACATTCATCCCAGAACAGCTTCTCGGGGATGTCCTACCATGTTTTTCAAGAAGCGGGATACCAATATACCGCGTCTGGTTGTGGATTATCGCCCACTCAATGATGTGACTATCAAGAACAAGTATCCTATCCCTAGGATCAACGATCGATTTGATCAGTTAAGCGGTGCCACTGTCTTTTCCAAAATGGATTTAAGGTCAGGGTATCACCAGATAAAGATCCGTAAGGAAGATATTCCAAAGACTGCTTTCACCACTCGTTATGGTCTTTACGAGTATACGGTCATGTCCTTTGGTATTACCAATGCTCCATCCACTTTCATGCGGCTCATGAACTCTGTCTTCATGGAGTATCTTGACAAGTTCGTCGTGGTCTACATCGATGATATTCTGGTCTATTCCAATACGGAAGAAGAGCACGCTGAACATCTTCGTTTGGTGTTAACCAAACTTCGAGAACATCGTCTCTATGCCAAGTTTTCCAAATGTGAGTTCTGGTTACAAGAGCTCGTATTCCTTGGTCATGTTGTTTCCGCTCAAGGGGTTGATGTTATCCCTGATAAGGTTCAAACTATCCTCGACTGGGAGTCTCCTAAATCCGTCAAGGATGTCAGAAGTTTTCTCGGGATGGCTAGTTATTACCGTCGGTTCATCGAGAACTTATCTAGGATTGCAAAGCCAATGATTGATCTTCTTAAGAAGGAGAATAAGTTTGAATGGTCTGATAAGGTTGAAGAAAGCTTCCAGTTGTTGAAAACCAAGTTAACCACTGCACCCGTGTTAGTTCTCCCAGACACTAGCAAGGACTTTGTAGTCTTCTGCGATGCTTCTCACCAAGGTCTTGGATGTGTGTTGATGCAAGATGGACATGTGGTGGCTTATGCCTCCCGTCAGCTGAAACCACATGAGAACAACTACCCAACTCATGATCTTGAGCTTGCAGCTGTTGTTCATGCTCTTAAGCAATGGCGACATTACCTTCTTGGTAGTCTTTGCGAGTTATACTCGGATCATCAAAGTCTGAAGTATCTTTTCACACAACCTGATCTGAATCTCAGGCAAAGAAGATGGTTGGAACTCATCAAATACTATGATTTGGGTCTCAACTATCAACCTGGCAAAGCCAATGTCGTTGCTGATGCACTGAGCCGTAAATCTTATTGCAACACCCTGTTGATAAAACAAGCACAACCTTCTCTTCATGAGGAATTTGCTCGATTGAATCTTGAAGTAGTTCCTCATGGATTTCTCTCTACTATTGAAGTGAAGTCTTCTCTGGAGGATCAGATCAAAGCTGCTCAAAGGCAAGATCCTGAGATGGATACGATTAAAGAGAACATTGCTAGCGGAGTTGCTAAATGTTTCCCTGTTAACAAGGAAGGTGTCCTATATTTTGGTACACATTTGGTATTACCAAATGGAAAGGACTTGAAGAATATAATTCTTACCGAAGCTCATGAGTCACCTCTTTCTATCCACCCTAGAGGTACCAAGATGTATCGGGATCTTTGTCAAAGATTCTGGTGGTCTGGTATGAAGAAGGATATCGCTCGTTTTGTTGCTGAATGTGACGTTTGCCGTAGCGTCAAGGCTGAGCACCAAAGACCCGCTGGTCTCCTGCAACCACATAAAATCCCGGAGTGGAAATGGGATGAAGTTGGTATGGATTTCATCATTGGTCTTCCCAAGACTCAGAAAGGAAATGATGCCATCTGGGTAATCGTTGACTATCTGTCCAAGGTTTCTCACTTCCTACCTGTTCGCGAGAGCATTACTGCTAATCAGTTGGCTGATCTGTACATCTCTCGAATAGTTGTTCTTCATGGGGTACCAAATAAAATCGTCTCCGACCGTGGAAGTTTTTTCACCTCAAGATTCTGGGAAAGTTTCCAACAAGCTATGGGAACTCGTCTGTCCTTCAGCACATCCTATCATCCTAGTACCGGTGGCCAAACTGAAAGAGTGAATCAAATCCTTGAAGACATGCTAAGAGCGTGTGTCATATCTTTTGGCAAGAACTGGGAGAAATGCCTTCCTTTTGCTGAGTTCTCCTACAACAACAGTTTTCAGTCCAGTATTGGTATGGCACCTTTCCAATTCTTATACGGAAGAACCTGTCGTACTCCTTTGAACTGGTCAGAAACCGGCGAAAGAAAGTTCTTTGGTCTGGATATGATCTAGGAAGCAGAAGATCAAGTTCGTATCATTCGAGATCGTTTGAAAACTGCTCAGTCTCGCCAGAAAATCTATCATGATCATCACCATCAACATGTTGAATATGAAGTTGGTGATCAAGCTTATCTCCGAGTCACTCCTCTGAAGGGTGTCCATCGTTTCGGTATCAAAGGCAAACTAGCTCCTCGCTATGTTGGTCCTTTTCGTGTTCTTTCCAAGCAAGGTAACCTTGCATACAAACTGGAGTTGCTTGCAAACTTTCCTAAGGTACATGACGTCTTTCATGTGTCTCAACTCAAGCGTTGCTTCAAAGACCCTGTCTGTGGTATTGATCACCAAACTCTCGATCTCCAAAAGGATCTGATTTATCATGAGTATCCTGTTCGTATCCTTGATGAAACCGAGCGCAAGACTCGTCGTCAAAACATCAAGTTCCTAAAAGTGCACTGGTCTCATCACTCTGAGGATGAAGCAACCTGGGAACGAGAAGATCGTCTTAGATCTGAGTACCCTGCCTTCTTTTCTAAAACTTAGGAATCTCGGGTCGAGATTCTAGTAAGGGGGGTAGAGCTGTAACAGCCCATGTTTGTAATATATGTACTTAGTACTTAAGCATGGCATGCATCTATTTAAATCATCCAAGTAATGCAAGTGATCAAGTGTGTTGAAATAAATCAAACCCTAAACCCTAGATTCGTTCCCTCTCTTTGAAACTATCTTCAAATGGTTTTCATATTTTGAAAAGTATCAAAGTTTATTAGAGCATAATCTGAATAAAAGGGTCCCCTCAATATTTTATATATATTACAAACCTTATGGTGTTTTAAAATAATTCAAAACAGTATACAAAATTGAATTATACCAAGAGAAATAACAAAACTTGAAAAGGAAAAGGTTTTGGTTAAAAAAAATGAGTAGCAGCCAAACCAGGCCATGACCCAGCTTCTCTCTCTCTCCCTCTGCAACCATTCCTGCAGCCCAGCAGCGGCCCAGGTCAGCCCACCCGGGACCCAGGAGCAGGCCCATACCCCTTCGTTATTTTCTCCCTTTTCTTCTTCGTCGACAGAAGGACGCCGGCGAGGAGAGCTGCTCATTGTCGCTGCCGTGGCCGTCCGACCGCGCCGCGATGCCCTCCTGCGCCAAGATGAATGCTACCGACGCCGGCAATGTCTATAAGATCCCCTGTCGCTGCCGGATGAACCCTATCCCCTCCCACTTTCCCCAATTTCCTTTGGCTGAACACTAGCTCTCGGGAGCTCCGGGTCGCCGTTGATCCTCGCCCCTTCTCGTCGTTCCGAGCTCACTGGTGTGACCGCCTCGCTCGTCTCCATCGATTGCCCCAGCTAGCGCAATAAGGCGAGGTCCCAGGCACCACAATCGGACCCTCGTCCCCGACGCTGGCCACCGCCGCTCGCCATCGATTCCGGCCTCCCCGTGCCCTCTTGACCACTCCATCACGCTTAGGGTGAGTCATCGGTCCCTCTGGACCTCTCCTCTACCTCTCTCGCACACCGTAGACGCTGTTCGTCGTCGACCCGAAACCTCTGCCGCCGTGCTCCGTCGGGCTCGCCCCTCCGACCATCTAGCAGCGGCGCCGCTGCTAATAGGTAGCCTGCGACGCGCTCGTTCGAACCCGCTCATCCGCGCGTCACATCTCACCCTCCTCTACCGTCTCTGGCTGTTGGCCGACGCGTGCTCCAGCGAGGTCCACGTGGTTTGCCTGCGTGGCTTGCTTGCGTGGCCAGGTCCCACCAGTCAGCCCCTCTGGCTAGATCTAGCCCCGGTGAGAAATGCCTGATCCCCATTTTGTGCGTATGGCTGCTGATGTGGCTTCGGCCCCACTAGTCAGTCACCGTGGGTATGTTCTATTGAGGTAACAAAAGCCCTAGGTTGTTTTATGATGTCAGCCTGATGTAATAAATTGTTTTATAATTCCAAAAAATGATTAAATATTGTGAAATTAATATCTTATTATTTATGTCAGAAAAATATGAATAATATATCAAATTGTTTAGAAAAATGAGTTCTACCTATTTAAGCTATCATCATGCATTTCTAATCAACTTTAATAACAAGTTTAATTAGGGAACTAAATCAACCCCTCTCATGTGTTTCCGGAGTTTCCCGAGCTAGGGTTTTCAACCCTCGGAACCCCGTTCAAATTGCCGAGCATGTTTTAGGGTTTCATTTCAACACAAGTTAACTTGTCATATCATCCATATTGATTGAGCATTGCACATGCCATGTATTGAATGTTGCTTCTCCATTCCTGGTATTTGGTTCTTCGCGATAGAATCCGAACCCGAAGCTGAAGTCAACAACACCGAAGATCCGTACCTGTCTACTGATGGACAAGGCAAGCGTAGCCTCTCATTCTGAACCTATGTTTTATAAATTATATTACTTTCTCGCTATAATGCACACGATTCCAATGTGGTCTTTTTCAGTAGCTAGTGTTACCTTTCTGCTGCACTGTTTCCCTTTTGCAGCCTTATACTCCTGACCCACTGCTCCTAGCATACCTAGGTTTGGCATGTGAGCGTTGTAGAGATTCTGCTACCGACAGCTTAGCCAAGCATAGAAACAACGTCTGATCTATTCAATGATGAATCAGAGGTGCCAAGGAAGGAGTGAGGTAGGAAATGTTGACATCATCAAAGGAGTTAACTAATCATGCTAAGGCTTGTATGGGAGGCCATGTTGGGTGTGATATTTGCAGTCCCATGCTCGCCACCACTAGGAACTGAGTTCTTGCCTTTGGAACCGAGATGAGCGTACAACCACACGGGGCTTGGGAACCCCTCGACTGACTAACTTGCCTAGTAGATTCCATGAGTCACATAGTTCGGGCTTTCCATTTGGCATACGCATTGAAAACATTTTTGAAAGAGGGGGTGAAGGAGGTGCATCATAACAGGTAGGGAAGCGTGGCCGCGGTTGCTTGGGGTAAATAGCGCCCCTGGTAAACCAACCTCGCCTCACATCTTTAAGTACCGGCTTCGGGATTTGACCCGTTATGGCGGAATCTTACTTATTGCGTGACTCATGGTCTCGGTGAAAGCAAGGTAAAGGTCGTGGTCAACCACCCTCTGCCGGCCCTCCAAGGAAGAGGGCTAATAATATTTGGCATTAAGAGTCGGTTGGTACGTGTGGGTAAAGTTGTACACCCCTGCAGGGTATTAATCTTTTCGAAAAGCCGTGTTCACGGTTATGAACGCTTGGTGACCAGATTCTAAGATCATTGGTAACTTTAACCATTATAAAACTTGTTGATCCACGTGTGCTTAAGGATGCTTCCTCTGGGTCGAGGGGGTGATCCTAGATAGGAGGTTCTGATGAAGCTGGTGGTTACCAATATGTGATGAACAAGATGGAGAAGTCGTTATCTTATCCCTTTTTAAAAGATTTCGAGTAGACGAGCCTCTTCTCTCTCTTGTTTACAAAAAAAGATTGCTTTCCGCAAAAGAAAATCCAGAGAAAGCCTTTCTAGCCAGAGCATGTAGATTCTAGGTTATCTAGGTCTTGCGGAGTACATTTCTCGTACTCAGCCTTGCGCCATTGTTGTTTTTCTACAGAGGACTGAAGGTGGCTTCTACGTTGACATCGACGAGTAGTTGGGGGTCCCAGGTAGCAGCCTGAGGACTATGGGATGGACGTCGCTTTTGTTTATGGCCTCTTAGGCCTTTTGCTAAGTTGTTGTGTAGAACAACATAATTTGCTTTCGTTGTGTGATGTACTGTTGGGTCTATGACCTCTTGTTTGTAATAACTCTAATATCTTACTCTGTTAAGAGTTTAAACTTATGTTGTTGAACCCCTGTATTCTGTAATGTTACCGAATCATACTGTGATCTTCCGTGTTTCGGAGTTGAACTTATCTTAGATGGCAATCTGAGGTTAGTTTAACCCTAACCCTGGGGGGTGCTACAGCCATTTGTTCCACAAACTGTGCGATGGACGTTACGTCATCATGGTTGGACTTCAGGAATGTATAATGAGCGTCGCGGATACTAAAGACATAGGTTACTTACTATGAGTAACTGGTATTGCGTATTGTAATCTGAAGGAATGATGTAGCTAAATAAGTGAGGTAGTATGTTTAATTTATTATTGTACCTGTATGGTACAAGATGTAATGACTTTGTATTTACTGAGTGTTTGTAATGTATAATATGTGAAATGCATATTTGAATTTTATTTGGGTCTTGATTTCCATTGTGCGACTAGTTATGTGCGTAAAGTTGAGCTCAGAACACATGTGCATGATGTAATTATGAGTATTCGCTTTATGTTGCAGAACTAGGGGGTCATGGAATCGGGTGTAGAAACCGAATCTGAGCAGCAGCACATGGAGCGCGAGGCCAAGGAGAAGGCAGATGCAGATGCTGGAAATCAGGGAACATTACCACCACCACCAATGAGGCCGCTAATGGAGCAGAACTTTATGGAGTACATGCAAATGATGCAAGAAAACCAAAACAAGTTCATGGAAGAGTTATTGGGATGATATGGAAACCAGAGAGCACCTAAAGGTGGAGGAGCGAGTCTTTCCGACTTCCAGAATGCAAGGTTGTTACCTTTTGCATCAGCCCCTAAACCAATGGATGCAGAAGATTGGCTAGAAGATACGGAGAGAAAGATGAAGACTGTAGGTTGTAATGATGAGGAAAAGCTAAGGTATGCAACTCATCTTTTGACAGGACCTGCAGCATCATGGTGGGAAAATCAGTTAGCCATGCAATAGCTGGGAAGAGAGTATACTTGGGAAGAGTTCAAGCAGAGGTTCTGTGAGTATCATGTTCCAGAAAGTGTTATGGAGTTGAAGCGAAGGGAGTTTGAGGAGCTTCAACAAGGTTATACTAGTGTCATGAAGTACATCCGGGAGTTTAGCCAGTTGTCTCGTTATGACGAAGATGAAGTGAGCACTGAAGATAAGAGGAAGAAGCATTTTCTGCGAGGGTTAAACCCATTCGTGAAAATGCAGTTGAGGTTGGCCAATAAACAAACTTTTTAGAAGTTACTAGATGCAGCTATCACTTTTGAAGATGACTATAAGAATGTCCAAGAGGACCGAAGGAAGAGAGTCAAGAAAGAGACAAAGAGGATCCAAGCAAGTAAAACTAAACCCAATTTGGAGTTCAAACCCAGGAATAAAGCTTACAACAACAATAACAATAACAAGGGCAATGGTGGAAATCAGTCCAATCCCCGGAGAAATGTTATTTGCAATAATTGTGGAATTCCAGGGCATTTCTAGAGAGAATGCAAAAAGGCAGTATTTATTCATTATGGTTGTGGGCAGAAAGGTCATATCAAGCCTGATTTTCCGAATAAACCACCGGGTGGTTGGCCTACAAAGGGTGGAGGACAAGCCAGTGGACGTAATGGACAGCCCAATCGAGGAGGAAATCATGTCAAGAACAACAATGGCAAGAGGAACAGACCCACCGAGAAGCTGAATTGTGCAACCTTGGAGGAGGTGGATAACTCAGAGCATGCAGTGATAGGTACGCTCAATATCCTTACCAATCCCGGAAAAGTTCTGTTTGATACTCGTGCAACTACTTCATTCATTTCTGAAGAATTCTGTGATAAATTCGGGATTAGAAGGGCAACGTTAGAAAACCCTATGACTATGGTGACAACAGGGGGAAATGTAGGTGTACGCCACATTAAACAAGATTAGGTTATCTCGATCTATCGCTGTACATACTTTGCGGACCTTTATGTGATTCCTTTGAAAGGAATTGCAGTAGTGCTGGGTATGGACTGGATGACTGAACATGGGTCTCATATCAATTCTGAGGATAAAACTGTCTCAATCAAGACTCCAAGTGGAGCAAGGATAGTTTATCAAGATGATAAGCACAGTCATATCATGATGGATCTTTAGTTGAATTCAATGAAGGAGGTCAAGTTGAAGGATATTCCTGTAGTAAATGAGTTTCAAAATGTTTTTCCAGCAGAGTTACCAGGAATGCCTCCAGATCGGGAAATAGAGTTCACTATTGATCTAATTCCGGGTATAGCACCAATTTCTCAAGCACCATATAAGATGGGTCCAAAGGAATTAAAATAACTAAAAGAGCAAATTGATGAGTTAGCCGGGAAAGGATTTCTTCAAGAAAGCGTATCACCAAGGGGAACACCGGTGATCTTTGTAGATAAAAGAGATGGAGGAAGAAGGATGAGTGGGGACTATAGAAATCTTAACAATGTTACCATCAAGAATAAATATCCATTTCCTAGAATTCAGGATCCGTTTGATCAAGTTAAAGGAGCTGGAGTATTTTGCAAGATTGATCTAAGATCCGGATACCACCAGATAAAAATCAAACCGGAAGATGTTCCAAAGACATCATTTGTCTCGAGGTATTGACATCATGAGTATCTTGTCGTACCGTTTGGTTTGACCAATGCACTAGCAATATTCATGAATCTGATGAACAAAATCTTCATGCCATACTTGTACAAGTTTGTCATAGTGTTTATTGATGATATTTTGATATATTCAAAGGATAAGGAAGATCATGCTGATCATTTGAGAATAGCATTGCAGATCCTAAGAGAACATAAGCTTTATGCTAAGTTCAGCAAATGTGAATTTTGGATAGATGAGGTAGAATTCCTTGGTCATGTGATCAGTAGGGATGGGATCGCTGTAAATCCATCTAAAGTTCAATCAGTATTAGAATGGAATGCGCCAAGCAATGTGAAAGAAATTCGAGGTTTCTTGGGAATGGCTGGTTATTATCGGAGGTTCATTGAAGATTTCTCCAAGATAGATGGACCAATGACTAAATTGTTAAGGAAGAATACACCGTTTATCTAGGATGATAACTGCGAAGCAAGCTTTTAGGAGTTAAAAACTAGATTAACCACCGCCCCAATTCTAGCAGTTCCTGAAACAAGGGAAGACTTTACATTATAATGTGATGCATCTAAAGAAGGTTTGGGTTGTGTGTTAATGCAAGATCGTAAATTAATTGCTTACGGATCCAGACAACTGAAACCACATGAAGTTAATTATCCAACCCATGATTTGGAATTAGTAGCAGTAGTCTTTGCTTTGAAAGGATGGAGGCATTTTCTTTATGGAGCAAGGTGTGAGTTATACATTGACCAAAAAAGTCTCAAATATTTCTTCACTCAAAAGGAATTGAATATGAGACAGAAGCGTTGGCTAGAGCTAATTAAAGATTATGATCTAACAATTAATTATACCCCTGGAAAAGCAAATGCTGTAGCAGATGCTTTAAGTCGAAAGAGCGTGGACATTCAGCCTAGCAATCGGGAGCTACCAAAAGAGTTATAGATGGATTTGGAAAGATTAGAACTTCAATTCATAAGAACAGAGACTCTTGGAGGATTAGCTACTATGCAGGTTGTTGCAGAACATAATAGTGATCTCAAGCTTGAAAGTTTTAGACATCAAGCAGAAGATCCTTTTATTGCCGAAGAAATTTGGAGGATATCTCAAGGACAAGCATCAGTTTTTCTCTTAGGATATTATGGATCTTTATGGTTCCAAGATCGCCTTTGTGTTCCAGGTAGGTCAGAAATTCGTGAAGTAATTCCTTGAGAGGCACATGAGACACCATATTCCATTCATCCAGGAAGTACCAATATGTACATGGATTTGAAAGAATTGTTCTGGTGGAATAACATGAAAAGAGACATTGCAAAATATGTGTAAGAATGCCATACTTGCAAAAGGGTAAAATCTGAACATCAAAGTCCAGCAGGACCGTTACAACCCTTGAAAAATCCTGACTGGAAATGGGAGGAAATTGGTATGGATTTCATCACAGGATTACCCATGATACCAAAGCAGAAAGATGTGATATGGGTGATTGTTGATAGACTCACTAAAAGTGCACACTTTATCCTGGTGAATCAGAAAGATAATGCCGAGAAGTTAGTAGAAGTTTATATTAAAGAGATAGTAAGTAAGCACAGAGTGCCCAAGAAGATCGTAACCGATAAAGGATATGTGTTTACTTCAGCATTTTGGAAACAATTACATGAAGCACTTGGTTAAAGGTTGGATTTTAGCACTGCCTATCATCCTGAAACTAGGGGTTAGACTGAAAGAACCAATCAAATATTGGAATTGTGCATTAGATTTTGGAGGTTCGTGGGAAGATCATCTACCATTGGCAGAATTTTACTACAATAACTGCTATCAGAGTAGTCTCAAGGAAGCTCCATACCAAGTAGTCTATGAAAGAAGATGTAGATCACCAATATGTTGGTATGAGCCTGGAAGTAGCAAAGAATTTGCACTAGACTATATCAAGGAAAGGCAAGATATCATCGATGTAATCAAGGATAGATTGAAAATAGCTCAAAGTAGGCAGAAAAGTTATGCTGACCTAAGTCGAAGATCATGGCATCCTAAAGTAGGAGACATGGTATATCTCAAAGTAAGCCCAATGAAAGGAGTTAAGAGGTTCGGAGTTAAAGGAAAATTGAGTCCAAGATATATAGGACCATTCAAGGTACTGAGTCATAACAAGACCATAGCTTATGCTTTAGAGTTACCATCAAGATTGGCTCAAATTCACAATGTTTTCCATGTGTCACAACTCCGAAAATGTCTTAGAGTTCTAGATGATGCAATTACACATCAAGAGGTGGAATTACAAGCAGATCTGGCATATGTTGAGAAACCCTGTAAAATTCTAGAAGAGCAATCAAATACTGTAAGGTACAGTGGGAACATCACCCCGAGAGAGAATCCACCTGGGAGAAAGAGGAAGACTTAAGAGAAGCCTATCCCGAACTATTCAGGTACACTTCAGCAAACTTCGGGATGAAGTTTAATTTAATGGGGGAAGTCTGTAACATCCCAGTATTTAGGAACCAACGAAGGGTAGATTTAGGAATTTGTGCATATGCATGGATTCATCTGTAAAAATGTGGGTAATTTTTTCGCCAAATAAAAACCTAAAGTGATCAGAGTTTCTTTCACTCTCTAAGTGTAGGAATAGCTCTGGAGAGTGATCGTTATAAATTTTGACATGATCTATATGAATTAGTGTGTTTTGGGGAAAAGAATTTGAATTCAAATTTGAACTCTGAGTTTATATTTTAAAGTTAGGAATTGATATTTAGAATGAATTCCAAAATGATTTAGTAATATTATTTAATTTAATTAAGGAAATAATAAATAGTAATAGAAATTTAAAGTAAAGAAATTCAAATAATAAATGAATCTTGTATTCCTGATCTTTATTCCATGAATAAATTACAAAGATTAACTCATTGAGTCAATAAAGATTCATTACAGTAAGGAAATTACAAAAAGAGAAATATATCTATATGAATAAACTATTACAAATTTATTACAAAAGGGTGAAATAAAGATTACAAAGGAATCTATTTATCTAAGTAATCCTATACTAAATCTTGAATCTCCAGATCTTGTACCTAAAAAATTTAAAACAAAACAAAAGGAAAATGAAAGTTTAATGGTTAGTTTTACTCTCAGTAGAGAGCAGTGAGTTGCAGTCCTCAAGATTACATCATTGAGTAATTATATAGGGGCAATTTTCACCAATATGAAAGAATTTGATCTTTCATAATAAATAAGCCATAAGTCAAATGATCACTGCAAGTAAAAGGGGCAAGTTTCACCAGGTTGGTTAACAGTGTAAAAAGATCAAAGAGTGAAACACCTCACTGATCTGATCCACAATCATGTACCAGATACATAGGCAGCACAATCACCAATTGCATGGTGAGTGCTGTCAACACAGCAACAGAAGCCCACACAAGTAAAAGGAGCAAGCACAGCCGTGGCAGCCACTAGTTCATATTTGCATCTCCAACACCACACCAAGAACACTCTATTTCGCAAATCTAAGAAAACCACCAACCAAAACTACACACCAGATCATCCTAGCATCACCAGATGGTGACATAAGGAGAGGGTGGATCGGGTGGATAGCAAGGTCAAGCTGCAGGAGCTAGGAGGTGAAGGGATGATCAAGGCCAAGCACAGGAACCAGAAGTAGTAGGAGCGGCACCAGGAGGTGAAGGACAAGATCAGTCCAGCAACATAATCAGCAAGATCAAGCCACAGATCAACCAAAAACCACCACAATCATCAACTTTTGTGGTGAGTATCATAAAACACCCACATATTTTGTTCATCTTATCCAAACAGAAAAGCATGTATTGATTTAGAAGTTAACCTCTCAGTGATCACCCAAGTGGGGTGAACCTATCCTAGAGGATTTGAAATATAAAGGCGAGAATAAAACTCTACCAAATCCACCAGAATCTTAGACCAGCATCATAGATCTGGTGATACCAAAACCATTTGTATATCCCAACAAGTGTTCATATAGCTTATAAAATCTAGGCACATCTCCTAAAGGAGTAGCACCTCAGATTTCATAAACTATATGCACTAACATTAAGCTATAAGCAAACCAGTCATCTTAGCCAACTAGGATCCAGGATCCAATGAGAAACCATGATACTTTAGCATATTTAAAAGGAATAGTAAGATAGGAATCTAGTTCCTAGAGCCTCATACCAAGATCATAGGCATAAAAATCAAGAGAAGCTTTCAACTTATTTTTGCATTTATCCAATCTTAAGCACTAACCAAAGAAAATCCAGTAGTAGAATTAAAACTTGTGTGCCATAGCAAAATGGTGTCACAAGAGCAGACTCTATCAACCAAACCAAACCATTAACAGGTTACCATAAGAAAAGTGGCAAGCTATTGATATCATTTCCCTGAGATTACACTCAGAGATCATCTAACATATCCATCTATCTTCAAAGTATCATTAGACTCCAATGATTAAGTTTAGTCTATTGATAAGCATACAAGCCAACACCCACTAATGCAGTGAATCACCACTGACAGTGTTACTATCAGTATCAAAGCACTGATAGTAGATGAACACACTAAGCATCAATTTCACCAATCAGATTTCATAATTATGCCATTAGGTTAACCAAGCTTAATCGCTAATTAGAGGAAACACTATTCAACCACTAGCATCAGATTAATAATAGTACCAGATAATCAAAGCATGATAGCAAGCACTGAAGTGCAGTAAGCACAATCCTCACTAGGCATCACTACCAGCTCAAAATCATCATATTACAAGCACACAAAGGGATGAACCCTAGAACCAGTATGAACCCTAATGAAGGATGGCCACTAGTTACACACTGATATTACCCAGCGACAATAGAGGCACGGGTATTAACCAATAACCAACTCACCTATGTTCCTCGCTGGAGAATTGAAGAGAAAGCAGAGGGGCCGACGAGCGCACGGCGGAACGGGGAGCACCCAGAGGGCGCTGCAACCCGCACCTATCCGCGGCGGCCATAGCAGCACACGAGGACACACGAGCACCTCACCAGCACCACTAGAGCATCAACGACGGCGTCAATAGCACCACCCCAAACCCTAGGGTTCAGGACGGGGCTAGCCTGGCTGCAGGAGTACCCAGAACCAAATAGAGTTGGAACAAACGAAAGAGCGTGGTGAACAACCTCGCCGTGCACCACGGCGGCGGCCAGGGAGGACCACGGCGTCGGCGCCAGCGACCATGTGGTCAAGCAGGAGAAGAGATAAGGTCGAGAGAGGGAGAGGCGGAGAGTTGGGACGATAGGGTTAGAACCCTTCAGGGAGGGCTTTTGACTTAGCCACTTGGGCCCAGTTTGGCCCAAAAATCTGTCAACACCCGGATTTTTAATCCCAGATGCCTGTTATGCCATACATCGCAATCCCAGGATTACCATTTTTGTGAGACATAACAGAATTGGATACCACAGTACATCATCCATTACAAACCATACATAAGGTCTTACACAAATAAGGATCTCATGATCCAGTTCTTAATACAACTCAAGCAGCGGAAACACGTAATAATAATGGTAGCGTAGGCGAAGCTCCATCTTCGGGGTCACAGGCAATGCTGACGATGGGAGATGATCCTAGTTGTCGTAACCTTCCTGGGTTCCATCCTCCTGGTACTCATCTTCATAGTCTGGCCACGAGAATATCCAGGGACAAAGCCATGAGTACTCTTTAAGTACTCGCAAACTAATACTAACAAGGGAAAGGGTTTTTGTAATAGGACACTAAGCTCTAGGGTTGTTTTGCAAAAAGCCAGATTTACTTCTACTAGGCTTAGAAATGAAGAAAGCTAGTTGAAGTTTTATAACATCTAAATGGGAACTTGTATTTCATATCACAACTCTGTTGTGGTTAAGTCAAAATCTCAATTCATTTCACAAGTCATTTTGAAAACATCTGATGGGGGAACAGTATGGCCACTCCAACTGTCCATAACCTCGGCTGCGGCTATTCGAATAGTTTGACACTCTGCAGAGATTATACACTTTCACCACAACATTCGATACATCCGTCAGGAACAAATCCTGAATTCACCATACTCAGTATGCGGATAATCAATCCTAACCTTTCAATTACACGCCCTAGTATAAGTGCCTCTCCTGTGAGTTTGGCCTCCAAACCATGACTAACTATCATATTGGGTACTGCACAGGTGGACAATCTTCACAAGGTAGCCTCATATCAGACCTTGGCCGTGAGGGAGCCAATACTAAGGTATATAAGTTTCCAGTCAAGCCCTACCCAATTCTCGGGTATTGTGGTTGTACGGTAAAATTGGAATGGTATCGCATCCAGATAACCATCAGTTTTATAAAGGGCTAAGTCTCATGACTCAACATTTTCATCACCAAAACCATCTGGTGTTCAGAAACACATGTCCAAAACATTTCAATAGAATGATCCATCATTCCAAGGTTTTCATAACCATTTTCACCAAATATTCCCATCTAAAGTTGATCAAGTTTTATGCTTAGCACAAGCATCTACAAGTGGGGGTAAGTACTAAAGAGGGGTGGTAAACTAGTGGAGTTTTACTAAGTTCCATCTCATGCCTTAGGATGACATAAAGATTATCTAGCTTAGGGCAAGTTTTATGCTCTTTATGCAACCTTCAATTATCTTTCTAATATCTACAATTTATTCCAGTAAACTCTAAGTGAGAGCTTTGATAAAGAAATAAAGTATAAAGCTTGCAAGTAAAACTAGGATTGGGTATCATCAAATGTATCTAACCAATCATGCTTAGTGCATTTCATAGGTTATTTAACTCTCATAATTGCAAGTGTTAGCTTGCCTTGTGATGAGCAGTGGTTGAAGTTCTCCTCGGCTTATTCTTCGTAGTATACTCCTTCTTCCTCGTATCCTTGGTCGGTACTAGCATCTATAAATAAATACGAGGTACATAATCACCAAACAATACTTAACTATTTTCAATCATCACACAAAAGGGTCCTATAGATGATCTAGCATCATCACTAACATTACAAGATTAAAGCTTGGTTTAATTTCTTTTATTTTTAGAAAAGTAATTTCTACTCATTGAAAAACTACTTAAGATTTAATATTCTCCAAACCAAACATGGGATCATGTTGACACATGTCATCACCACATATTTCAGTTCATGGGAATGTGATTTAAAGTGGTGTCACAATTTAATAAGATTTAACCTTTTATTTTAAATAAAAATAAATGACTAGAAATTCCTATGTGGCATCCTTTTATTACTTGAATATTATTTCTGTAAGTAAACCCATATGTTTTTATATATTCTGAAAGGTATGATCAATTGTGATTTTTGAGAGTTGGAATCAACTCAAAAGCTATTATGGTTTAAATTTGAAAAGTGTTTGAATGCAGAAAAGCTTCTGCCATGTCATTTTTACCAAGGTTGATCTATAGATGAAAATGATTTGAATCCAACGGGCTTGGATTAAGCATTTCAAAACCTTTCTAACAAAATGGGTTTCATTCAATTTGGTTCACTGAATCGAGCTGGGTTGATTTTTGAAACTGGGTACATAACTATGTTTGAATTAAAATGGAAAAGTTAAATTCAAACGAGGTCTTGAGGAAGCGCTAATGGGCGGCCTAGTGTCACTCATGGGCGCAACTGACAGGGGGGTTCCACCAGTCAGTGGCTCTTTAAACGCGAAGCTGTACGGGGCAATCTCATCCGCACGATCTAAGTCTAATTGAACGGCTGCTACTCATCGTCCACGTCGGGCGGCACCGGCGAGACAGAAACCTAACACGGCAGGTGGGGGTCGTGGGAGGCTCACCGGGGCTCAGGTGAGGCTCGGCAAGGCGGGAGAACGACGAAGTCAACGACGGCGAACCTCCTGGTACCGGCAGCTTCTCCTGGGGTGGACGAAATCAACGGCGCCCTTCTTCTCCAGAGGCGGCCTGCTCCGGCGCAATTCCGTCGATGTGCTGCTCGCCTTGCTCTGGGAACGGGGTGGAACGATCAGTGAGGTGAGGGGAGTGAGATGGTGTGAAGAGTTTGAGCGGGAGAGGCCTCTATTTATAGTCTCGACGACGAGACTGAACGGGATGTGCAGGCGACGGTGGAGACAAGGCTACGGGCTCCTAGAGGCATGGCCGAGGGTGGCGATCAATCGGTGGTCTCATGGCGATGCTCTATGGCTTTAATGCGTGTGTAAGGGAGGTGGCAAACGGTCTGGAACGCTCGACGTTCTGCGCGGCAGAGGTGGCATCTTCAACGGCGAGCGGTGGCTACGGGGTACGGGCGGTGAAATGGGCATGTCTGGCGTGTTCCTAGGATCATGGCGAAGCGGTGGGCACAGGCTGCGATCGAGGGGCGGAGTGTGCACGCGTGCCAGGTGCGGCGCTCTGGGGCGGGCTCGGCATGTGGCAGTGGCACTGGGCATGCGGCGTTCCTGGTGGTCCATGGCTTGCACTGGCTTGGGGAGGGGACAGTGAGTGGCGGTGAGGTCCTGGCTACCTCCCAGACAAGGTTGGCAAGGCTAGGGTTGCTGCTAGCTAGACGGCGACAATGGGGTGGCATGATGAGGCTCGGCCTGCTCACCATTGATGGCAAGGCAAGCTCACAGTGGTGCTAGATGTTTACAAATGAGCTAGATGATCTACTAAAGACTAGTTGCAACCAGAGAGGGAACAAGTTAGGCCAAAATCACTGCACACTAAAGTGTTTTGATTTTGTTTGATTTGCATCTACAAGGTGTTTGATGAAATGGCCGCATGAATTCAAGTTTCGAATTTTGAAAAGATTTTTGGTGGGTGTGCTAGGCATGTGCTGGTGAGTCTGTAGATTCTTGGGTTTTGAAAGTTGAGCTTGTTTGAGTGGTTTTTGAAAAAGTGGGTTCTTCCCATATGATATACATTCAATTTTAAACTGTCATTTAAACTATGCATTTGATTGTTTCTGGATGATCACAAGGTGGGCCTTAATACTTTGTTATGAGTACTATCAAGGGGTGCAAAGATCTAAACAAGTTTCTGTTAAGTTCTGAAAGTTAGAGATAGCCAAAGTAGGCATGGGAGTTAATTTGGCAAAAGTGACCATTCACTTAATTTGTTTGTTTTGATTTATTTGTCTTTGGGAAAAGTTTGAGAAATGTTTAGATGATGTTTATTTCACCTAAGAATCATTTTACAAGCAAAGAAACACATAATCATGGCAATTCAAAAGAATCCAAATTTCAATACACACACATAAGAATGCTTTCATATTTTAATTAGAAAAGTTTTTGTTAACCTTAAATTTTGATGATTAGAGTTTGATGATCCAAGTTTAATATTTTTGGGATGTTATAAACCTTTCCCCTTAAACAAAATCTCATCCCGAGATTTTAAAAAGGACGAAAAAGATTACCTAGGATTTGAAGAGATCGGGAAACTCCATCCTGATGTGATCTTCGTGCTCCCAGGTAGCTTCCTCTTCTGTGTGGTTGCTCCACTGAATCTTGAGAAACTTGATGCTTCGGGTTCTAGTAGTTCGGAAAGCTTTTTCCAAAATACGGATGGGTACTTCGGGATAGGTCAGGTCATCATTGATCTCTATAGTTCGGTGATCAATATTCTTGAACACTTCAGTCTTCTCCGGGACTTCGAGACACTTGCGAAGTAATGAGATATGGAACACATTGTGCACGGCTGACATCTCTTTGAGTAGTTCCAATTGATACGACATTTCTCCTCGACGGTTCAGAATCTTGAAGGGGCCGATATATCTGGGGGCTAACTTTCCTTTGAGTTGGAAACACTGCATTCCCTTCAATGGTGACACTTTCAGATATACAAAATCTCCTATGTTGAAGGCGAGGTCTCGACGTCTCTTGTCGGCGTAACTCTTCTGTCTTGACTGGGATGTCTTGAGGTGCTCACGAATCTTGTGAACCTTCTCTTCTGCTTCTCGTAGGATATCGGGTCCGAAAATCTGACTCTCTCCTACTTCCGACCAGTTCAAAGGGGTGCGGCACTTCCTTCCATACATGAATTCAAATGGGGCCATTTGCAAACTAGCTTAATAACTGTTGTTGTATGAAAATTCTGCGAACGGCAGACAGTATTCCCACTTAGATCCATATTCTAACACACATGCTCTCAGCATATCTTCGAGTATTTGATTTACTCGCTCCGTTTGTCCGTCGGTCTAACGGTGATAAGCGGTACTGAAATCTAGTCGGGTTCCTAAACCTTCTTGGACTTTCTTCCAGAATCTCGAGTTAAATTGAGTTCCTCTATCAGATACGATGTTCTTGGGGACTCCATGCAAACTAACGATTCTAGCGATGTATAACTCCGCTAGCTTCGAACTCTGATATGTGGTCTTGACGGGTAAGAAATGGGCGACTTTGGACAATCTGTCCACTATGACCCAAATAGAGTCATTTCCCCTACTAGAAGTAGGCAATTCAGTGATAAAGTCCATTCCAACGGAATCCCATTTCCATTCCGGAATCTGCAATGGTTGCAACAATCCAGTGGGTCTTTGATGTCCGGCCTTGACTCGCTGACATATATCACACTTGGCGATATAGCTTCCGATTTCTCTCTTCATCTTATGCCACCAAAATTGCTCTTTCAAATCTTGATACATCTTCGTTCCTCCGGGGTGGATAGAATAAAGAGTATCATGAGCTTCTTTCAGAATCACTGCTTTCAACTCAGAATCTGTTGGTACAAAAAGGCGACCTTTGTACCCCAAAACTCCTTCTTCGTCTTCGGTGAATCCGGGTACTTTTCCTGTACAGATACGATGCTTGATTCCATCGATACTAGCATTTCCTTTCTGTGCCTCTTTGATCTGGTTGATCAAAGTGGGTTAAAGTTCTATGCTAGCCAAAAATCCTTCACTCACTAATTCCATTCGAAAATCTTCCATCTCTTTGTGCATACTTGGTTGCTCCTTCAAAATCATGGAGTTCAAGCCGCACGGCAATCTGCTAAGGGCATATGCTACCACGTTGGCTTTACCAGGGTGATAGTGAATTTCCAGATCATAATCCTTGATTAGCTCACTCCATCTTCTCTGCCTCATATTCAGCTCCTTCTGAGTGAATATATACTTCAGGCTCTTGTGATCTGAATAAATCTCACAACGGTTTCCCATCAGGTAGTGCCTCCATGTCTTCAGGGCTAGAACTACGGCTACAAGTTCGAGGTCATGGGTTGGGTAATTTTTCTCATGTTGTTTAAGTTGTCGAGATAGATAAGATATAACTTTGCCTTCTTGCATTAGCACACATCCGAGACCGATCTTGGATGCTTCACAATACACTTCAAAGGGCTTTGTGATATCCGGCATGATTAAGATTGGGGTTGAGATCAATCTCCTCTTGAGTTCTTGAAAACTCGCTTCACATTTGTCGGTCCATTCGAACTTCTTGTCCTTCTTCAGCAATTGGGTCATGGGTCTGGCGATACTCGAGAATCCTTCTACGAACTTGCGGTAGTATCCCACCAATCCGAGAAATGCACGAACTTGGGTTTGAGTGGTTGGGCTTGCCAATATTCGACATCTTTCACCTTTGCAGGGTCAACGGCAATTCCTCCGGCTGATACAATGTGGCCGAGGAATCCTACCTCCTGTAACCAGAATTCACATTTGCTAAACTTGGCATACAACGGATGCTCTCTAAGGGTTCCAAGAATGGTCCTTAGGTGTAGCTCATGTTCTTCTTCTGATTTGGAATAAATCAGAATGTCATCGATGAAAAAAACGACAAACTTATCCAGGAAGTCCATAAAAATCTTATTCTTGAGATTCATGAAATAAGCGGGGGCATTGGTCAGTCCAAAAGACAGGATGGTATACTCGTATAATCCATATCTGGTGGTAAAGGCAGTCTTTGGAATATCCTCTGCGCGAATCTTGAGTTGATGATAGCCTGTTCTAAGATCAATCTTAGAAATCACTTTGGCATCGGTCAACTAATCAAACAAATCTTCTATCTTGGTCAAGGGGTACTTGTTCTTGATGGTGACATCATTCAATTTTAGATAATCCGTACACAGACGGTTACCTCCATCCTTCTTGTCCACAAATAAGACAGGTGATCTCCATGGGGACGCACTTGGTTGAATTAATCCAATTTCCAACATGGAATCCAGTTGCTTCTTCAATTCTGCTAGTTCCGACGGGTTCATACTATATGGTCTCTGGGCTATGGGTCCTGTTCCGGGGATTAGTCCAATGATAAACTCGATATCCCGATCTGGGGGCATACCGGGAAAAACATCTGGAAATACATCGGGGTATTCACAGACTGTCCGTACTTGGTCAATGGTAGGTTGGGCTATGCTCTTGTTGCACTTGAATTGATGAGGTATGGTTTCATATATATGCTCGACTGATATTCCGGCTGTACTGATCATGGTGATGGCTTTCTTGGCACAGTCAATCAATCCTTTATGTTTGGACATCCAATCCATTCCTAGTACTACTTCCAAACCTTTAGTTCCGAGTACTATCAGATTAGCATAAAAGTCTATGCCATGGATTCGGATAGGGACGGCTTTCAAATTTGCCTAGCCTTGGTGGTTGAACCGGGGATTTGAACGATCATAACATGCTTCAGTTTTGTTGGTTGAATCTTACTAGTGCAGGCAAATTCTTCGGTGACAAATGAATGCGATGCACCCGAATCAAACAACACTCTTGCAAGTACCGAATTAACAGAAAACATACCCAGCACGACATCTGGCGCTTCCTAAGATTCTTCAGCATGCATGAGAAAAAGACGGCCGTTGCGGTTGAGCGAGTTCCCTGGGGCAAATCCTCTTCCAGGCAGAACACGACGCTGCTACTGAGCTGGGGCATTTGCATTGGGGGTTGCGGCATTCTTCTTGTTGGGGCACTCGTTGGAGTAGTGACCCTTATTTCCACAGTCATAACAAGTCACTTGCGACTTGTCCTTTGATGCAACAGGCACAGCCTTGCTTCTAGTCCTCGGGAAAGTGTTGGTGTTGGCGGTAGCATTGTTGTTGTTGAACTTGGGTGGGGCACGGTTGAAATTGTTAGAGTTTCCGGGGTTGTTGTGATTTCCTCCGGGCCTAGGGTTTCCACGGTTGGGATAGGTCGAACGGTTCATTGGGGGTCTGTTGGTTCTCGGGCAAATCCTGGAGATGGGTTCGGGCGGTACTTTGGGGTCTTATGGGTTCCTGGTTGATGCATCATGCGACGCTTGCGGTTCTCATTGGCTTGGTTGATCTTTCCTTCCATCTGGATGGCAGAGTCGACCAGGGCTTCAATATCAGCAAAGGGGATATTGACTAACACAGTATGCATCTCATCATGCAGACCATTCAGGAATATTTCTTTCTTCTTGGCTTCAGTGTCGATCTCATCCGGGGCATACCTAGCTAATGACAATAATTTGTCACGGTATTCTACTACAGTCATCCATCCTTGCTTTAGTTCTCTGAAATCATCTCTCATTCTCTTGATCAAACCCGGTGACACATGGGTTCTGCTGAACTTGACCTTGAATTCCTCCCAGGTCATCATCTGTCCTCCGGTCATCGCACGAACGTTGTTCCACCATGCTCTGGCATCTCCGGCTAGATAGTGGGTGGTGAACAAAACTTTCTCGTTAGCTTCCACTTCGACGACTTCTAGGTTGTTTTCCATGGTTTGCAGCCAATCATCGACATCTAGGGGCTCTTCCGACTTAGTGAACACAGGTGGGTTGGTGTTCTGGAAATTCTTGATCTTAGATCCATGGTTGTCCTGATTTCCGTGGCCTTGATTGTTGTGGGCTAGCTGGGCTATCTGTTGAAGGGTGGCTAGGTTGGCTTGACGTTCCGCTCTTTCAGCTTCGCGGTCAGAAACCAACATTTGCAGGATCTGCAACATCGGGTCCGGGGATGAACCACTTCCTCCACGTGGCATCTAAAGATTGAGATCGATCATGAGAAAAGAGTGAAATTTCTAAGGTTTTGGGACTTTGAAAGTTTTTAAAGTTTGACTCAGATTTTTCTAGCAACTTGCTTTTCATTCATTCATTCACACGATACAACACACACCACAAAACAATAAAAACAGATGGTTTTAAGAACCATTCTGGAAACAAAGATACAGTGGGACCGAATACTACTCACTACATTAGTGTTCAAGTGCTACTATTCCTTGGAGTCGGTGTAGTCGTCATCCTCATCGTCATTGATGAAGGCGAAATCCTCGTCATCGGTGAAGAAGTCCATAGCCTGATCCTCCAGAAAATCATCATCATCACTGAGATGGAGTAGGGGTCTCCACGATGATCCTCTCCGGCATTCTCCCTTTCCTCCAACTGCATGTCTCTCTCTTGGATGGTCTCCTCCAAATCCGAGATACGGTGGCGAAGACGGTCAATGATGTGCTCCTTCTTATCGAGCTGACGACAGTGAGACTTGCGATCCTTCGCTAGCATGGCGATGGCCTGATCCTTCGTATTGATGATGGCGGACTTGTGGTTGGATTAGTCACGGCAATTATCCAACTCCTGCTGACGATCGTACATCATGAAGCTAAGGTAGTCCAATTGGGTCTTCAGCTCGTGGTGGTATGGGGATTCCAGTGGCTGTCCATTAGCATCACGCCTTGGGCAAAACTCAAAGAGGGTACCCTTGATCTGGTTGATACTCTGCCCACACAGACGGGCAAGAGCTTCCTGCATGGCCCTGGCAAGTCCATTGAGCCAGTTGTTCTCTCTTAAGGTGAATTGAATTCCCTCAGCAGTGGGAGGTTCAATCTTCCCTCATAGACTTGCAACAATTAGCCACTGCAGGTCTTCTCCTCCTTGATCATTGAGCTGAGCTCCGAAGAGAAGAAAAGTGACGCCCGGAAGTTCCGAAAGCTGGTCCAGATCCCGCTCAAAGATAAGGTTTCCTCCATTCCCCAACTGATAAAACTTGATGTACTTCACGTCCATCTATAAGAATATAGGATGAGTAAGTTAGTAGCGTGATCAAGTGTGTCAAATTTTATGTATTTTGCAAGAGTTTTTGAGGAACATGAATTTTCATGAAAGAATCAAGGTGATAAGAATGGGAATAAGTTTTTGTAAATATTTGCTTCCTTTGGTTTTGAAATTAAGTTTTTGATTCAAACTTCCAATCTAACTAGGGTCTCGTATGGTCAAGATGGCTCTGATACCAACTTGTCAACACCCGGATTTTTAATCCCAGATGCCTGTTATGCCATACATCGCAATCCTAGGATTACCATTTTTGCGAGACATAACAGAATTGGATACCACAGTACATCATCCATTACAAGCCATACATAAGATCTTACACAAATAAGGATCTCATGATCCAGTTCTTAATACAACTCAAGCAACAGAAATATGTAATAATAACGGTAGTGTAGGCGAAGCTCCATCTTCGGGGTCACAGGCAATGCTGACAATGGGAGATGATCCTAGTTGTCGTAACCTTCTGGGGTTCCATTCTCCTGGTACTCCTCTTCATAGTCTGGCCACGGGAATAGCCAGGGACAAAGCCATGAGTACTCTTTAAGTACTCGCAAACTAATACTTACAAGGGAAAGGGTTTTTGTAATAGGACACTAAGCTCTAGGGTTGTTTTGCAGAAAGCCAGATTTACTTCTACTAGGTTTAGAAATGAAGAAAGCTAGTTGAAGTTTTATAACATCTAAGTGGGAACTTGTATTTCATATCACAACTCTATTGTGGTTAAGTCAAAATCTCAATTCATTTCACAAGTCATTTTTAAAACATCTGATGGGGTAATAGTATGTCCACTCCAACTGTCCATAACCGCGGACGGGGCTATTCGAATAGTTTGACACTCTGCAGAGATTGTACACTTTCACCACAACATTCGATACATCCGTCAGGAACAAATCCTTAATTCACCATACTCAGTATGAAGATAATCAATCCTAACCTTTCAATTACACGCCCTAGTATAAGTGCCTCTCCTGTAAGTTTGGCCTCCCAACCATGACCAACTCTCATATTGGGTATTGCACAGGTGGACAATCATCACAAGGTATCCTCAGCTCAGACCTTGGCCGTGAGGGAACCAATACTAAGGTATATAAGTTTCCAGTCAAGCCCTACCCAATTCTCGGGTATTGTGGTTGTACGGTAAAATTGGTATGGTATCGCATCCAGACAACCATCAGTTTTATAAAGGGCTAAGGCTCATGCCTCAACATTTTCATCACCAAAACCATCTGGTGTTCAGAAACACATGTCCAAAACATTTCAATAGAATGATCCATCATTCCAAGGTTTTCATAACCATTTTCACCAAGTATTCCCATCTAAAGTTGATCAACTTTTATGCTTAGCACTAGCATCTACAAGTGGGGGTAAGTACTAAAGAGGGGTGGTAAACTAGTGGAGTTTTACTAAGTTCAATCTCATGCCTTAGGATGACATAAAGATTATCTAGCTTAGGACAAGTTTTATGCTCTTTATGCAACCTTCAATTATCTTTCTAATATCTACAATTTATTCCAGTAAACTCTAATTGAGAGCTTTGATAAAGAAATAAAGTATAAACCTTGCAAGTAAAACTAGGATTGGGTATCATCAAATGTATCTAACCAAGCATGCTTAGTGCATTGTATAGGTTATTTAACTCTCATTATTGCAAGTGTTAGCTTTCCTTGTGCAGAGCAGTGGTTGAAGTTCTCCTCGGCTTCTTCGTAGTATCCTCCTTCTTCCTCGTATCCTTGGTCGGTACTAGCGTCTATAAATAAATACGAGGTACACAATCACCAAACAATACTTAACTATTTTCAATCATCGCACAAAAGGGTCCTATAGATGATCTAGCATCATCACTAACATTACAAGATTAAATATTGATTTAATTTCTTTTATTTTTAGAAAAGTAATTTCTACTCATTGAAAAACTACTTAAGATTTAATATTCTCCAAAACAAACATGGGATCATGTTGACACATGTCATCACCACATATTTTAGTTCATGGGAATGTGATTTAAAGTGGTGTCACAATTTAATAAGATTTAACCTTTTATTTTAAATAAAAATAAATGACTAGAAATGCCTATGTGGCATCCTTTTATTACTTGAATATTATTTCTATAAGTAAACCCATATGTTTTTATATATTCTGAAAGGTATGATCAATTGTGATTTTTGAGAGTTGGAATCAACTCAAAAGCTATTATGGTTTAAATTTGAAAAATGTTTGAATGCAGAAAAGCTTCTTCCTTGTCATTTTTACCAAGGTTGATCTATAGATGAAAATGATTTTAATCCAACGGACTTGGATTAAGCATTTCAAAACCTTTCTAACAAAATTGGTTTCATTCAATTTGGTTCACTGAATCGAGCTGGGTTGATTTTTGAAACTAGGTACAGAACTATGTTTGATTTAAAATGGAAAAACTTAAATTCAAACGACTGGGCTGCGTGGGAACTACTAATGGGCCGGCCTAGTGTCACTCCGCGGCGCGGGGCGCATCTGACAGGGGGTTCCACCAGTCAGTGGCTCTTTAAACGTGAAGCGGTACGGGGCAATCTCATCCGCATGATCTAAGTCTAATCGAACGGCTGGTACTCATCGTCCACGTCGGGCGGCGTTGACGAGACAGAAACCTAACGCGGCAGGTGGGGGTCGTGGGAGGCTCACCGGGGCTCAGGCGAGGGTCGGCGAGGCGGGCGAACAACAAAGTCGACGACAGCAAACCTCCTGGTACCGGCAGCTTCTCCTGGGGTGGACGAAATCGACGGTGCCCTTCTTCTCCAGAGGCGGCCTGCTCCGGCGCAATTCTGGCGATGCGCTGCTCGCCTTTTTCTGGGAAAGGGGTGGAACGATTAGTGAGGTGAGGGGAGTGAGATGGTGTGAAGAGTTTGAGAGGGGGAGGCCTCTATTTATAGTCTCGACGATGAAACCGAACGGGGTGAGCAGGCGACGGTGGCGACAAGGCTACGGGCTGCTAGAGGCATGGTCGACGGTCTCCTGGCGATGCTCTATGGCTTTAATGCGTGTGTAGGGGCGGTGGCAAACGGTCTAGAACGCTCGACGTTCTGCGCGGCAGAGGCGGCGTCTTCGATGGCGAGCGGTGGCTACGGGGTACAGGTGGTGAAATGGGCATGTCTGGCGTGTTCTTGGGATCATGGCGAAGCGGTGGGCACGGGCTGCGTTCGAGGGGCGGAGTGTGCACGCGTGCCAGGTGCGGCGCTCTAGGGCGGGGTCGGCATGTCGTAGTGGCACTGGGCACGCGGCATTCCTGGTGGTCCATGGCTTGCACTGGCTTGGGGAGGGGACAGTGAGTGCGGTAAGGTGCCGGCTACCTCCCAGACAAGGTTGGCAAGGCTAGGGTTGCTGCTAGCTAGCCGACGACAATGGGGTGGCATGGTGTGGCTCGGCCTGCTCACCATTGATGGCAAGGCAAGCTCACAATGGTGATAGATGTTTACAAATGAGCTAGATGATCTACTAAAGACTAGTTGCAACCAGAGAGGGAACAAGTTAGGCCAAAATCACTACACACTAAAGTGTTTTGATTTTGTTTGATTTGCATCTACAAGGTGTTTGATGAAATGGCCGCATGAATTCAAGTTTTGAATTTTGAAAAGATTTTTGGTGGGTGTGCTAGGCATGTGCTAGTGAGTGTAGATTCTTGGGTTTTGAAAGTTGAGCTTGTTTGAGTGGTTTTTGAAAAAGTGGGATCTTCCCATATGATATAGATTCAATTTTAAACTATCATTTAAACTATGCATTTGAATATTTCTGGATGATCACAAGGTGGGCCTTGATACTTTGTTATGAGTACTATCAAGGGGTGCAAAGATCTAAACAAGTTTCTGTTAAGTTCTGAAAGTTAGAGATAGCCAAAGTAGGCATGGGAGTTAATTTGGCAAAAGTGACCATTCACTTAATTTGTTTGTTTTGATTTATTTGTCTTTGTGAAAAGTTTGAGAAATTTTTAGATGATGTTTATTTCACCTAAGAATCATTTTACAAGCAAAGAAACACATAATCATGGCAACTCAAAAGAATCCAAATTTCAATACACACATATGAATGCTTTCATATTTTTAATTAGAAAAGTTTTTGTTAACCCTAATTTTGATGATTAGAGTTTTATGATCCAAGTTTAATATTTTTGGGATGTTGCAAAATCGAAAAAGGAAATTTAACTAATTAATAAAATACCAAAATACCCCTATAACTCAATAAATTCTAGAAAATAAAATAGAGGTTTGAAAAATACAAACAATATATTTTTAGATTCATAATAAACCAACCTCTTTAATTAAATTAAGAAACTATTTTTAATAAACTAACATTTTGATTAAGAATTTTATAATGTATATATTCCTTATGTAATTTTATAAAATTAAATAAAAAGAATAAAAATAAATAAAAATCACTTTTATTATATGTTGTTGTTATAGTATTTTAGAAAAATACTAATTAAATATTTAGAGTTACCAAAAAGAAATTCTCTTTTATTTAAATGCTAATTCTTAAAATAATTATTAAACAAATAAATACAAGAGTTTATATTAAATAAAGATTTTTAGCTTTAACTCTATTAATATATATATTGAATGTAATATTTATAAAATATTAAAGATTATTCTTTTAAAATGAATTCCTCTACTTAAATAAATTCCAGAAACTAAAATATTGGGTAAAACACACAGAGAAGATAAATAAGAAATAATGCATTACATTACTATGCATATCCATTTTGCTTCTTTAAAGATAGTTCTTACCGGGCAATAATGATGTTTTGTAGACATAGAAGATCAAGGTCTAGTGCAAGCATCCGACTTCACTACCTTGCGATCATAAGGCAAGTTCATCACTTGCTCATGTCCTTTTGAAGAGTCCTTACCAAAGTATTTATAAATTGTGTGTTATCATCTATGTTTCAAGGAAAGAAAATAGTATTTTCTTAAATAAATAAAATGATGATATCATCCTAAGTGATGATATAGAGAAGCAATAGAACTTAGGGTTCTATTGGCAACAATGATAATCATCTAGTAATTTAACAACTCCTGACATCAGTGACTCTAGAGTCGTATATTACGCGTTAACCATGAGATTTGGAATGGGACGAAGAAGTCAGCTGTGCCTGTTATCCTCGTAGAGTGCATTAATTGGTAATAAGTAGAGGATATGCAGCATATGTGTGGGAACCCTTATCGTCCCACGATAGTTCTGGCATCTAACGGTCTGTACAAACCATTGCCGTAATTCAATGGGTGGGCATGGTGTACACCAAGGAGGCATGCGGGGTCGCGAAGGGGGCAGTGATTAGCTTGGATCACCTACTGGGCCCCACATCATGGAATTGTGGACGGGAAAGTATGCCCGGTTGTGCAACAAGGAGTTGATCTCTCATGGGTAAAGTAACACACCTCTGCAGAGTGTAAGAACTGTAACTTGTTACTCCCTATTCCGGGAAGGAACTACGAACGCGTCAGGAAAGGAATTCCATGAAAGTTCTGGTAAACCTGTGAAGGATGATGGGCATAGATTTTCACAACAAAATCAATCTTTGAAGAAAGATTTACGAAAATTTCATAGTGCCGAGGACTTATAGTACGAGGTGGTAGATAGAGCATCAAACTTCCTACCTTGCATATAATGAACTTGTTGGGTAACGCTGTTACTCACCCTTTCCTTTGATCCCCTGCTTAGACTCTAAGGATCCATAAGATACTCCAATGTATGCAGCAGAATGTCAAGATGATGTATTTTATGAGGAACCTGACCTGTCGGGCGGTGTTGAAGGAGTGGACTACTAGATCCGATATGGAGTGGACGACAATGAGTCAGATTAGTTGCCTTAGTTATTATTAACCAAATTGAGCCGAGTAGCATGAAACTTATATAATAAGATGTTGAGCTCAACTCGAAGATGAAGTTGGTACTTTAAACTTCCGCTAAAACACTTTATATTTGGTTTGTAAGTTGAATATTTTGAAGTCTTGAACTTTAGGTATTGTAATAATAATAATGTGTGTATGTTTGTAATATGGACCCGCAATGTTTCTGTTGTACCACTCTGAGGGATGTGATATTTACGGAACGGTGTTCTGTGGATGTCATGTCAACGACTATAGTGTACTACACATACAGTGGTATGCTAGGTCACCGCATGGTGCCTACACTGGGCATGAACGTTGTATCCAGATCGTGTTTGATGCGAAGTGGTTATTCATTTAAATCTGAAAATAATGGTTGTTTGATTTATATGATTGATATCTTTTATGGTCATGCACCTATGATGAATGGTTTATTCCTGTTGGATCTCGATAATAGTGTGACACATATTCATAATGTTGATGCTAAAAGGATTAAACTTGATGATGATATATCTACATATATGTGGCACTACTGTCTAGGTCATATTAGCGTTAAATGCATGAAGAAACTCCATTTAGATGGACTTTTGGAATCACTTGATTTCGAATAATTTGATACATGTGAGCCATGCTTTATGGGCAAGATAACTAGAATGTTGTTTTCCGATTCAATGGAACGGGCGACGGATTTATTGGAAATCATACATTCTGATTTATGTGGTCCAATGGGTGTGTCGGCGCAAGGTAGATATCATTATTTTGTTACTTTCACGGATGATTTGAGTAGATACGGTATATCTACTTGATGAAACACAAGTCTGAAACCTTTGAAAAGTTCAAGGAATTTCAGAATGAAGTTGGAAATCATCATAATAGAAATATCAAATTTCTACGGTTGGACCATGGAGGTGAGTATCTAAGTTACAAGGTTAGCACACATATGAAAGAGTTTGGAATAGTTTCACAACTCACACCTGCTGGAACACCACAGCAAAATGGTGTGTCAGAACGTCGTAATCATACTTTATTAGATATGGTTCGATCTATGATGTCTCTAACTGACTTGCCACTGTCATTTTGGGGTTATGCACTAGAAACCGCTGCATTCACTTTAAATCGGGCACCATCTAAATCCATTGAAAAGACATTGTATGAATTGTGGTTTGGAAACAAACCTAAGTTGTCATTTCTTAAAGTTTGGGGATGCGATGTTTATGTGAAGAAACTTCAGCCTGATAAACTCAAACCCAAAGCAGAAAAATGTGTCTTCATAGGATACCCTAAGGAAACTATTGGGTATTCCTTCTATCACAGATCCGAGGGCAAGGTTTTCGTTGCCACGAATGGATCCTTTCTAGAAAAAGAGTTTCTTGCGAAAGGTGTGTGTAGTCGGAAGGTAAAACTCGAAGAGGTTATTGAACCTTCTCTTCATAATATGGCGATTAACGCAGCACCGGAAGTTGTTCCGGAGTTGACTTCAGCGAATGGAGAGGTAACTAATGATAATGATCATGAAACTCTAAAAGAGAATACTATCAAACCTCGCAGGTCAAGCAGGACGTGTGCAGCTCCTGAACAATACGGAAATCCTATTATGAATTTCATGGTTGATGAAATAGATGACCCTGCGACATATGAAGAAGCGATGATGAGCCCGGATTCCAACAAATGGCTAGAAGCCATGAAATTCAAGATGGAATCCATGTACAAAAACCAGGTTTGGACCTTGGTGGACTTACCTCATGACCGAAAGGTCGTGGAGAACAATTGGATTTTCAAAAGAAAACTGATGCTGATGTGAATGTAACTGTCTATAAAGCTCTACTTGTCGCAAAGGGGTTTTGACAAATTCAAGGAGTTGACTACGATGAGACATTCTCTCCCGTAGTGATGCTAAATCCAGTTAGTATTATGTTAGCAATTGCTGCATATTTCGACTATGAGATATGGCAAATGGATGTCAAAACTGCGTTCCATAATGGAAACATTGAATAAGAGTTGTATATGATACAACCAAAGGGTTTTGTCGATCCTAAGGATGCTGACAAGGTATGCAAGCTTCAGCGATCCATCTATGGACTGAAGCAAGCATTCCGGAGTTGGAATCTTCCTCTTTGATGAGGTGATCAAAGAGTTTGGATTTGTCCAAACTTATGGAGAGGCTTGTATTTACAAGAAAGTGAGTGGGAGCAATGTGGCATTTCTGATATTATATGTGGATGACATATTACTGATCAGAAATGTTGTAGATCTTTTAAACAGTGTTAAAAGTTATCTAAACAGCAATTTTTTAATGAAGGACCTAGGTGAAGCATCATATATATTAGGCATAAAGATCTATAGAGATAGATGAAGATGCCTAATAGGGCTATCATAGAGTATGTACCTTGATAAGATTTTAAAGAGTTTTAAAATGGACGAAAGTAAGAAGGGGTTCTTACCTATGTTGCAAGGCAAGACATTGAGTAAGACTTAAAGTTCGGCTACGGCGAAAGAAAGAGAGATAATGGACAAGATCCCCTATGCTTCAGCCATAGGTATAATGTACGCCATGCTATGTACAAGACCGGATGTGGCACATGCTATTAGTTTTCCTAGTAGATACCAATCTGATCTAGGTTCAAAACACTGGATAGCGGTCAAGAATATCCTTAAGTACTTAAGAAGAACTAATGAAATTTTTCTCATGTA
Source organism: Avena longiglumis (assembly GCA_030063025.1). Taxonomy (NCBI): domain Eukaryota; kingdom Viridiplantae; phylum Streptophyta; class Magnoliopsida; order Poales; family Poaceae; genus Avena; species Avena longiglumis. The sequence continues at coordinate 138,404,619 of CP125978.1, forward strand.
CGGAGGTGAAGAAGAGCTCATCTCTAAATCTTATGTTGACGCTAGCTTCGACACCGATCCTGATGACTCTAAGTCTCAATACGGATACGTATTTATCATGAACGGAGGAGCAGTTAGTTGGAGTTCTAAACAACTCGTGGTGGCAAGATCAACAACGGAGGCTGAATATGTTGCTGCTTCGGAAGCAGCTCAGGAAGCAGTTTGGATGAAGGAGTTCATAACAGAACTAGGTATGGTTCCTAGTGCGTTGGACCCAATGCTGATCTATTGTGACAACAATGGAGCCATAGACAATGCCAAGGAACCAAGGTCTCACAAGAATTCCAAGCATATTAAGCGTCGGTTTAACTCCATCCGCGAACATGTCAAGGATGGAGATATAAAGATTTTTGAAGTACACACGGATCTCAATGTAGAAGATCCATTGACTAAAATTATCCCTAGGGGAAAACATGATCAACACCAGAACTCCATGGGTGTTGGATTTATCACTATGTAACTAGATTATTGTCTCTAGTGCAAGTGGGAGACTGAAGGGAATATGCCCCGAGAGCCAATAATAAAGTTGTTATTATGTATATTCCAAGTATATGATAGATGTTTATTTTGTATGCTATAATTTTATTAATACGGAAACATTAATACATGTGTGTTTAATAAACAAATAGAAAGTTCAAAGTTATACCTCTCTTATAAACTAGCTCATTGATTAATAAGATGATTAAGGTTTCCTTATCATGGGCATTGGATGTTGTTAATAACAAGGTCACAACATTATTGGAATGATGTGATGAACATTCATCCGAAGTATAGCATTACGATCAAAGTCATGGTGTTTATATTGCTATAACATCATATGAACTAATCCTAATCCTTAGACCATGAGATCATGTCAATCACTAACAATGGAAGAGTATCTTGATAACATCAAACGTCACACCATAACTGGGTGACTATAAAGGTGGGTTCAATGCTACGAAGGTGTTATGTAGAGGCTAATGGATCAAGAGTGGAATTTGTCCATCCTAATGATGGATAGATATACTCTGTGCCCTCTCGGTGATATCACATTAGTTATCTTGCAAGCAAGTGATGTGATCACTAGAATGTTATATCACCGGAACAAGAAAAGAATACATGTCAGTAACAAGATGAAACTAGGTATGGAGATACCGATGATCGAATCTTGGACATGTAATATATCATAAGACAAAGGGTTAAGTTACTAGCGTAAAAGGTTCTCACGATCACAAGAAGTCATCGTTGAATGTGTGGGAGTCAGTATGGATCTCCAGGTCCCTCTTCTGATTATTGATCTGAGAGGGGTCTCGATCATGTCCGCATTATTTGCGAACCGTAGGGTGACACACTTAAGAGACATCGACACCATTTGGAACAAATATGTTCTATACGAAAGAATTACAAAGCGCGGGAATTATTTCACTAGACACCGGAATTGTTTCGGACGAAATTGCTAAAATTGTTTCTCCATGTGAAATAGAATACTAGCAAGGGGTTTTATGTGAACATTTGTTAATTAATATAATTGACAAAATTCCAAATAAATAAATAAAAGGAGTTTTATTTAAAGAGAGATTACATTAAATTTGGTGGAAATTTAATGGGAATTTTGAGTGGGATTTTGAGTGGAGAAATGAAGATGCATTTTGTGAGTGGGAGCTCCACTCACATGAATGGAGGAAGGGGTGGGGGAATCCCCCATGGAGCCGGCCATGCCCCTTGGGTGCCCCCCTCCTCCTATATAAATCCCCCTCTCCCTCTCTCACACTCACACCTCCTCGTGAAGGATCTCTCTCCCCCTCTAGTTTATTCCCCATGGTCTCGGTCTACCGAGATACATGTTCCTGGTGGATTTTCATTTGGAAAGAGTTGTTGCTTCCACTGCATCGCTGGAGCGAGGAGGCGGAGGTTGTTTGGTGGCTTGAACGTGTGTGCGAGCACGGATGCGCTGCTGATTTGCGGCGCTAGACTTCTTCTCGATCTTGATATCGACAAGCGTCCGTCTACATAATCTAAGAGTACAACCTCATTAAAAAAATTCGGTCTACAAGGGTATGTTCTCTGTATATCCACCCGTTGCTTGTATCTAGTAGATAGATCTTGGTACTTAGTTGTTCCCATCATAGGAAAAAATTCTATGTTGTGAACCCTACATTGGAGCACAGTATCTTGATCATAGACAACTATAACTAAAGTAGTGCTATAAATATGACTTGGAATGACTAGTAATCAGCTTCACTACAATGGAACGGCTAAATAAAAGTGCCAAAAACTACTGGAATTGGGATGTCTCATGATATTTGTATCTGACTAGTAAGTATTGCAACTATAATGGAATGGTTAGCTAAACTTGCCCACTACTTATGATATCAGGATGAATCATTCTATATACATCTGACTAGTAAGTCTTGCAACTAGAATGGAATGGATAAAACTGCCAACTGTGTGAGTTCCTCGGTTTGACTTCCTCATTTGGTCTCGAGGGGGAAATACCAGGATGCGTATGCTTGGTGTTAGTCTCAGGTTGCATCTGAATAGGTCTTTCTCATCCCTCTCTAATAGTCGTTAGTTGTATTGAGTCTCTATAGGTTGTTTAGTGCATGATTCGTTGCCGCTCCAGTCCATCATACCTATGTAGGCGAGAGCTGCCGAATTCTAAGTCTCGTTGTATATTAGCCTCAGTATTGGTCGCTCTCCTTTTCTTTTCCCTTTGCCAGCACCCCTTTTGTTTAAGCAGGTTTTGAGATCGATGTCGTTAGCAGGGTTACCCTTACGGCTTGGCCTGGGCAGGGTTATGGACACCATTGGTTATTCTTGGGGCTCTTGGCCTAATTTGCATATTGTCCTACTCGGACGCTGTATCGTTTCAAGGTGATTTGGATCTTTATACTGTATATCTATATTCTTGACTCATGGAGTCGTTGTTGTATATATAAGTTATGTGAGTTCCATCATGGACTATTGTGTAATGATATTACTTCGTATACCAACCAGCACGAAAGTGCTTGGTGGGCACCTTTGAATCGTTTATATGCGGGTTTTGTCGGGAATCGCTAAGACTAGCATAGGGTCGATCCGAGGGTGTTACAGCCCCCTACTACCTCACATAAAAACCATAGCGCCTCCCCTCTCTCATCCATACACTGCCCAGGCTTAGGCAAAGCCCTGCAGTAATCCCTTCTCCTCCACCACCACCACACCGTCGTGCTGTTGGGATTCCGAGGAGATCTACAACCTCCGCCACCCTGCTGGAACAAGGGAGAGGAAGGTCTTCATTGACTACCATACATGTGACCGACTGCGGAAGCACTGCCGGAACGTGGCGCCAGAAGGATCGTCTACGCGATTTTGAGATAGGCAAGTGATTGACTACATCAACCATGAGATCCAAATCTCGTTAAACACTTTGGATCTTTGAGGGTTAGTTTTCTACAATCTCGTAGAATAGATCTTAGTTTTGTGTGTTCCTGCGACAGAATGTTTTTGTTTTCCATGTTGTGAACCCTACAAATTGAACCCATGAACACCGGTCCAATTTTTATCATAAGAAACACCTACCTATTACATCTACTATCTTTTTTATTTTCAGCAATTAATTATTTCGATAATACAAAAATACTTTATCTATTTGCAATCACTCATAAAAACCCCAAAACAACTCTACTACCTTCCATATCATCTAGTTTGAATTATTTTACTTTCTTTACTTTACTTTGTTTTATATTTTATTTCATATTACTAATATGAAACCTTGTGCTTGACAACCACTTGGTAGAGTTGGGGACACAAGACATTTTATTTTACTTTACATGTTGATTAAAAAGGAGAAGGCAAACATCCTTCTATAGCCAATTCACCAAGAGTTCGATATAAACCCTCGAGTCACCCTTGTGGGGAAAAGACGCATGCTGCAACACTCTGCACTTGACCTACAGGCAGGATGGCTCTGATACCAAGTCTGTGGGACCCCGGATTTACGATACGAGAATCCCCTCTATGTATACAATTCACGCTCCCATGATCAGTGATCCGTGAGCATAACCGACTAGTATCATTACATCATCCATAAAGTATCGATTTACAAAACTTACAATATTGCCAATATGGCGATTTCAACACAAATTGCGGAAGTCTTTGATCGCAGAGTCCATGTCATGCCTTAACCTACAGGAGACTGACTGGGAGACGACCTAGCTCGCATAGACATCAGCTTCTTCATCGTTTCTCGATCTTCTGAAAATCTGGCCAAGTAAATAGCCAGGGACAATGCCGGTGAGTACTTTGAATGTACTCACAACCCACCTTAAAAGAACAAATATGAAGGATATGCAGTATGGTTGTGGTAGGATGGCTTCATCAGAGGTTCTTTTATAAACTAGTATCTCTTGTAGATATAGGATATCTCTATATCTTTGTTGGAAAACTTCTATAAAACATTTTGGAAAAAAATTGATTTTTTTTGGAAAACACTAAGATTGGGTCACCCATTTGATTTTTCCTCCCGGTCATCTTATGACCAAACTCCTTTCCTTCCTTCCCGACCATCTCAGGGTCAAAACATTTAGAATGCCATTGCTTTTCCGAAATCCTCTTTGAAATCAAAACCAGCACCACTCTACAGTAGTTTGTCCAACCCGTCATTAACCGCGGACATGGCTATTCGAATAGATTTACACTCTGTAGAGGTTGTACACTTTACCCACACTATCAATACCTTCAGGATGCCCGCTCCGATACAAGTGCCTACCCTAGGAGTGTTATTCTCCTCAACACCGGGATGCCCTATATAGTTCCCAAGCCAACTAGAGCGTGTTTTGCACCTCGACGGGTGTGCGCTTTCAATGAGGGGCTCATAGTATCGCATGGAGGTCCGTAGACCCTTAGTTCCTTCTCCCGGCCGATGCTATGCATGGACCATTTTTTAGGAGAAGGCCCACCCTCCGGGATTTTGGGACTCCCCGTAGTAGTTGTAGGCAACTTGTACCAGAGTAGACAAACTTCCAATACAGCCCCGTCCCATTCCAGAGTAATGTGGTTGCACGGGTTAAGTTGTTATAGCTAGACTGCAAAGAACCAGGTGTGACCAAAGAATCATGCAAGGTATAAGGAACACCTTGAAGTCAAAAAGGTTTTATCATTTTAGGAGTTGTGAAGCTCATTGGTGGATTTATTTGGTGTGAAAGATACATTTTATTTGGTTAAATACCAGAAAACAATGATAATTATTTTGGGCATGGGGTTTACTCTAGGTGTTTGAGAAACCATATGAGATCATGTAAACAATTAGATCCGCACCTTTGGAGTAGATTTTTGTTTTTATTCTAATTAAAACCTAGCAGTGACATAGCAGATCTAGATAAAAAGGTTAAAACAAAAAAGGGGGACAGGCGGGATCGGAAAAAGGACTAGGCCGCACAACGGGCCAACTAGCCCAACTGGCCGTGGGCGCACGCGCGTGGGAGATAGTCCACGGCCATGCAATGGGGCTGTAACTACCTCGGTGAATTACGCTCCTAGATACAAGCCTGGATGAGCGGAAATGGTTGAAATAGTACGGTGGGGCCCAAATGCCACTCACAAGTAGGCCTTTCGGCTGTCCCAACCATTTCCAATCATCGGGACAAGTACGGGCGGCGTAATCGGCAGGCGAAGGGATCAACTACATACACAAATGAGTATGTATGCAAGCCACCATACAATAGTACATCAGAGCCATTCCATCTAAAAAGAAAGGAAAAATAGCAACGCCATACGGCAAGATTCAAATGACCTAGATAGATATAATAGTTTAGGATATCTCCTCATACATCACACATCAGAGTATCAGGCGGAAGCGGCAATCAAGATCCGAGTACGGATAAGAAGAAAATCGGCATAAGATGCCCCATAAATAAGCACATCCCGCCCACAGATCTCACGGATCCCCGTTCCCGTAACCTCTACACCGAACGATCGTTGCCCACATCATCAGCCTCCTCCACCCAGTATCCATCTTGCGAGTGTACCTGTTCATCTGAACCAATAATTTATCGTGTGATACCCTAGGGGTACTCAGCAAGTCTTTATGCCTCTAAAGGGGACACAACCTGGGGTGACGCAATTGCAGCAAAAGATAAACCCTAACAGTTCTATAGATACTCGCTAACCATCCGCCTAACCAAAGATAGACGGATGTCCGTGAATTAATGACAACAGTTATAACAGTAATATCCACAGATCCATCCTCCTCCTCGCTTACCAATGAGGAAGCGGACGAACAACCCCCCATCCGTTGGCAATTTTATTAACCATTCCATGAGTGTTGCACTATTTACTAGTCAGCTACTTAGTCAAATTAAAAGCAGTACTTTAGTTATGCTTGTCTATGATCAAGAAACTGTTCTCCAAGTCGTCCATAACCGCGGACACGGCTTTCATAAAGTTTTACCCTGCAGGGGTGCACAAATAGCAACACACACTCGATCAACCTCGGAAAAACCAAATCAAAACCCAACGAGGCCTTCACGACAAAGCAATCATAGGATTCAGAAATATTTCAGTGGGCCACCACATTGAGTAGACCCGCAACGAAGTTAGCTGACTCCGAGACGGACTCAAGGTTTGCGACAATGGCTGTAAACGACCGGGAACCCGAAAGTGTGACTGGGCTTGTCGATACCGCGAAAACACTCCGCTTACCTAAACAGTACAGGTGCCCCTCGCACAATCGTAATAAAGCAGTAAAGCATGGCATAGGTACATGATAGTAAATAAAACCTCAAACTAGTTTGTGGCCCCAAGAAATAAGACTGAATCAAGCTCTGGCTCAGGGGGGTCCCATAAGCCTCCCGGATGTGGATAGCGCGAATAATCAAGGAACAGGAATCAAGTACTCGGGGTCCTACGGGACACAAGTGAGCAGGAAAAACCAAATAGCAGATATTGCTCACCGGTGCCACTTCCATTAGTTATCCCATTACTACTCAGGTTAAGTTGTTTAGGTACCTCGTTATCCATCAGACTCTCACATACCCTACACATGCTGTTCTTCGACTCGCATGGCTCAAACAACTCCTGTAGTAAAGGCTCATGGGATGGAGGAACAAGCTTGGTGGGGTTTAAAAGTAAAGGCTATGCAATACTTGGGATTTAGTTTAATGCAATCGCGACTCAATGATGCAAGAATAAGATAGAGGCAATAGGTACTGTATGTATGCAAGCATGTGGTAGTGCTTGCCTGGCAGCTCAGTTGAAGCAAGGGATGGATCTGGGTAGTGCTCCTGGTTCTCTTGATATATCCCCTGCTCAGCGTCTATTCGAAGAAGAACCAAACAAACAAGGGCCAACATAAATAAAGTGCACAAGCATAAGAATAAAATGCGATAAGCAAACAATCATGCCATGATGAATGATGCACAATTTGCATGGCAATAAAGTAGCATGGCATGGGTGAGGTGTGGAATACAAGAATAAGTCATTTTATTGAGTTTTGGCCACAATTTATCCTCATAATAGTTGCTGTTTACATTGTATTTGTATTCTGCATGCTGCAATTTAAGTCATGGATAGCATAAACAGAAAGGTCTCGTCGAGCTGATCATTTTAGACATATCATTTGTCAAATTTGGAGTTATAGAACTAAAGTTATTAATTATTTAAGTTAAGGGGCATTTTATGTAATTTTACTCAACTTGGAATTTTTAAATGTGCAAAAGGTAATTTGAATAGCATATTTGAAATCCTCACATTTTTCTGATTCAAAAACATATATTATATGTATTATTTGGATTTGTATTTTCAAAGTTATTTAAAACAGAAAAGAAATTTGAATTTTAAAACTAATTTGAATAGTTTGAATTTGAGCAAATGCGAAATACTATTGACACCTGCAGCACAGACCACGCCCAATGACGGGTGGGGCAGAGCTGGCTCAGGCCACACGCCAACCGAGAACCTTCTCATCATGGGCCGCCACCACCGAGGCCGACGTGGGGTCGGTGGCTCGGGCCCGTGCCGTGAGCCGCGGGAAGTGAGGAGGGTGGGTATGGGACCGCGGGTTGAGGAGTAAAAACAACGGGAGCCTTTTTGCAAAAATGCAATAGCCACAGACAGGTGGGTCCGGAGGGGTCCCGGTTGCGCAGGCAAAAAGGTGGGGGGGTTATGGAAAAGTACCACGCGGTACTGTGGATCTTCCTTTCTCTGCGTCTGGCGCGCACGGTGCGCAGCATGGCGAGGCGGGGCGTCGAACCCGCGGCGATGCTGCAGGCGCAGAGCGAAACCGCGCTGGCTCGGGCTTGGTGTCAGGAAGGGACGCGCGGCCTAGGTAAGGTGTCTGCGAGGCGCAGCGGCAGACGCCTTCGCCAGTGCACGCAGCTTTCGGCCAGAACGCCGCCGGCGAAAGAAGCGAAGAAGGACAGGGGCATGTCTAGGGGTTCGGGACTCACTGCGGGCCGTTGGTGTGGTTGGATCGGGTGGCGCGGATGATCGGTGGCGAGCTTGCGGCGAGAGCTAGGGTTTCGTCGGCGGCGTACCGGCGCTCTGGGCCTTCTCCTCGCGTCGTCCAGTGCAGGTTGGCGTGGCGCTCGTTCTTCCTCGACGCCTAACAACCACGCCCGCCTCCTAGATCGGCGTGACGAGAGGGAGCCGACGTGGCGCGTCGGTGTGGCTATGGCGTGGAAGAGAGAGGGAAGGGACAGGGCCCTGGGGAGATCTGGCGAGGCAGAGCGGGGGGAAGGGAGTAGATAAGGACAGGGGGAAAGGTAGATGGCGTGGGGGAGGGGAAGGTGGCGTCGGCCACCTTTTGCCACCTTCCTCACGTGATCGGCATGGGGGCCAGGCAGGTGGGCAGGGGGAGGGGGTGCTGGGGCTGCCAGTGGGCTGAGCGAGGTGTGGAGGCTGAGCTCGGGCTAGGGCCACAGTGAGGGGAGAGGGAGAAAGGAGAGGGGGTAGGCTCGGCTAGGGTTTAGATAGGTTTGGGGGAGAGACAGAAGAGAGGAGATGGAGTGTGGGGCTAGGGAGAGGGTGGCCCTTTGGGGCATGCATGGTAGAGAGAGGAGAGGCCGAGAGGGAGGGGTAGATCAGGTGGGGTCGAGCTAGGGCTAGATGGAGTGGTTGGATTAGGGTTTTAGTTTAGATTAGGGGTGGTATGGTAGATTGTGTTAAGGGTAGGTGATTAGGTTTAGGGTTTTGGAGTAGAGAGGAGGGTGCAGAGAGAGAGGGAGGTGGTAACATGACCCAAGACAAGACCAAGCATGGAAAAGAGGTAGAGAGCTAGATGGGAGATGATCCCCTCCAAGATTCAATAAAACCCAAAAGACTAGAATATGGTGGTACTTTGCATGAGCCATGCATAAATATTAAATGCCATGTCTTAACCTTGTGAAAATAAAATATAATCCCATGGCATTTATTTATGTGCATCCCCAAATGTGGAGTAGGCCAAGCAAAAGAATTTAAAAGGAAGCCCCCAAGTGGACTAGATGGAGATGAGCATATTTGATTAAAATTGGGGCTTGCTAGTGTGTTTATTCCACTAGATGTTTATTAGTCCCAAAAATATCCCACATGAACATAATTCCATAATAATCCATATGGAAGCTAGGAGAAAGAGTCCCACTCATAGGGCATGCAAAGGTGGCCATGTGGCTCTCATATATCAATAATGTGAAAACATAATGATGCCAAGATGAGAGCATGTGGAAAAGAATTTGTATCCATCCCAACCCACATGAGCTAGAGGTAAACTCAAATAAAATGCAAAGCTCATATTAATTGGATGGTAGAATTATAAGGTGGTGAAAGAAAAGGTGGTGGAGTTAAATAAAAGATATGCCCCCAACTCAACTTGGGCATTTAACAATATATCAAGAACCAAATACAATATCAAGAGGCAAATACAAATAATAATGCATATGAGATAAGAACCAAAACAAAAAGGGTTTTTGTATGATGCTCAAATGCAAGGTGGCATGATGACATGAGCATGATAACATGATGATGCAACAATTATATGTAGGAAGTAGCCATTATATTACTAGACCAAGTAGCATTACAGTTGTTAGACAAATGGGATGCTACAACTCTCCCCCACTAAACAGGAATCTCGCCCCGAGATTCTAGGAAGAAGAAGAAGACACAAAGAGGGTAGGATAGTTAGCACGGAGTTCATCTTCACGCTCCCAAGTGGCTTCATCAACGGAATGGTGCGACCACTGCACCTTTCAGAACTTGATGGACTTGTTGCGAGTCCTTCTTTCTGCGGTCTCAAGGATTTTTGTGGGGTGTTCTTGATAAGACAGATCTTCTTGGAGATTGATTAGCTCATGATCCACGGTCCTGTCGGGATCTTTGAAGCACTTCTTGAGTTGAGAGATGTGGAAAACATCATGAACTTTGAGTTTTTCCGGGAGCTCAAGAGCATAAGCAACTTCTCCTCTTCTACCACGAATTTTGAAAGGACCGATGTATCTAGGAGCCAGCTTACCTTTGATACCAAAGCGGTGCGTGCCTCTCATGGGAGTGACACGAAGGTAAACGAGATCACCAGGGGCATACACCATGTCCGTGTGCTTCCTTTCATAATTGCTCTTCTGGCGACTTTGAGCAATCTTCAGATTTTCAAGAATGATATGCACCTTCTCCTCCGCTTGAGTTACAATGTCAGGGCCAAACCAAATTCTTTCTCCTGCGCCTGACCAACCCATCGGAGTTCTGCACTTGCGACCATAGAGAGCCTCAAATGGTGCCATCTTTAGACTCTTCTGGAAGCTGTTGTTGTAAGAGAATTCAGCATAAGGAAGACATTCTTCCCACTTCATGCCAAAAGAGATAACGCAAGCACGAAGCATATCCTCCAGAATCTGATTGATCCTTTCAACTTGTCCTTGCGACTGAGGGTGGTAAGCTGTGCTGAAGTTCAATTTTGTTCCCAAAGCATTTTGGAAACTTTCCCAGAACTTGGAAGTGAAGATGCTTCCACAGTCAGGCGATCTCAAGCGGAACCCCATACAGAGAGACAATTCTGTTGATATAGAGCTCAGCCAACTGAATTCCAGAAATTGTTTCTTTGACGGGGAAGAAATGAGCCACTTTAGAAAGCCTGTCAATGACAACAAAGATTGCATTGTTGCCCTTTTGCAACCTTGGAAAACCAGTGATGAAGTCCATCTCTACTTTCTCCCATTTCCATTCTGGGGGTTTCAATGGCTGTAGAAGACCGAAAGGTTTCTGATGGACAGCTTTCACTCTGCGGCAGACATCACACTCCGAGACATACTTGGCACAATATCGTTTCAGACCAGGCCACCAATATTGTGTTTTCAAGTCCATGTACATCTTTGTGCTGCCAGGGTGGATAGATAGAACAGAATCGTGCGCCTCCTTGAGAACTTGCTCTCTCAAACCCGGGTAGTTTGGAACAAACATCCGGTGTTCAAAGAAAAGCGTGCCTTGATCATCGACGTGGAAGGACTCATACTTCGGAAGCTGAAGTTTGGAGATGATCTTTTTGGTGTGCGGATCACCAAGCTGACAAGAGCGAATCTTTTCTTCCAAGAGAGGAGTAGCGGAAGGTTCGAGATGCCCTTGTTCCACAATTTCGAGGTTGAGTCGACGGAATTCCTCGCACAAGAGAGGTCATTGTTCTTCCATCATGAGGTTGTTGACATAAGCTTTGCGGTGAGGGCATCGGCCATGACATTAGCTTTGCCGGAGTATATTTGATGGTCAAATCAAAATCATTGATTGCTTCAATCCATCTCCTCCGCCGAAGGTTGAGATCAGCTGAGTGAAGATATACTTCAAACTCTTGTGGTCGGAAAAGATCTCACACGGTTGCCAAGCAAGTAGTGCCTCCATAGCTTCAAAGCAAAGACAAGCTGCTGCGAGCTCGAGGTCATGTGTAGGATAGTTGATCTCATGTCTTCAACGGTCGAGAGGCATAAGCAACCACTTGTTTTTCTTGCATAAGGACCGCACCCAATCCTTGCAAAGAGGCGTCACAGAATATCTGGAAAGGCTTAGATGTATCCGGAGGAACCACGACTGGTGTGGAAGTGAGCTTCTCTTTGAGTGTCTCAAAGCTTGCTTGACATGCAGGAGTCCAAAGGTATTTCTTGCCTTTCTTGAGGAGATCGGTAAGAGGCTTCGCTATCTTCGAAAAGTTCTCGAGCAGCGACGGCAATAACTAGCCAAACCAAGGAAACTCCGCACTTCTTTGACATTAACAGGAGGAAGCCATTCAACAATTGTCTTCACAGTTTCCGGGTTGACTGCAATGCCCTTGGCAGAGATGACATGACAAAGATAGGTTACTTGAGGCAGCCAAAACTCACACTTTGAGAACTTTGCATACAAGCGGTTCTCACGAAGCTTGTTTAGGACACACCGAAGGTGTTCTTCATGCTCTTCCTTTGACTTATAATAGACTAGGATGTCATCCAGATAGACCACAACGAACTTATCAAGGTACTCCATGAAAACCGAGTTCATAAGCCTTGAGAAGGTAGCAGGTGCGTTGGTGAGGCCGAAAGACATGACCGTGTACTCATACAGGCCATAGCGGGTGGTGAAAGCTGTTTTAGGCACATCTTCCTTGCGAATCTTGATTTGGTGATAACCACTTCTCAAGTCCAGCTTAGAGAATACCACAGCTCCAGCTAATGATCAAGAGATCATTAATCCGCGGAAGGGATATTTGTTCTTTATGGTTTTAGCATTGAGAGCCCGATAGTCAACACAAAGTCTATCAGTCACCTCGCTTCTTCACAAAGATTGTTGGGCTACCCCAAGAAGAAATCTTGTGTTGAATGAAACCCAACTTCTCTTGTTCATCAAGTTGACGTTTGAGTTCACCAATTCAGCAGACCCATTTTATAAGGCCGCTTGGAGATAGGAGCCGTTCCGTGTTCAAGCTCAATTACAAACTCAACCTCACGATCCGGAGGCATACCAGCAACTCTTGGGAAAGACATCTGGAACTCACAGACCACGGAACACTCTGAATAGCTTCCATAGCATCATCATTCGTGAGGCCAAAGAGAAAAGCTGGATAGCAGGAGTCATACTTGGAGAATAGACTATATGGCCTTGAGGAATCTTGAGAGAAACCGGCGTTCAAAGACAATCAATCACAGCTGCATTTGCTGTCAACCAATCCATGCTCAAGATGACATCAATGTCAGAATTGCCCAGAACAATTAAGGATGCCGAGAACGAAGAGCCACCAATCTCAATTTGATTGCCATGGCTGATTTTAGAAGCTGCCATTGTTGCTCCAGGAGAAAGAACCATTAACCGCTTAAGAAGAGGATCCGACACTAACCCATTCTCACTTGCAAACTTGATAGAAACAAAAGAATGCGATGCACCAGAATCAAAAAAAACTCGTGCTGGGACTGAGTTAACGGGAAGCATACCCATCACAACTCCAGGTGCATGCTCAGCTTGAGCGGCGTTGACACAGTTGGCACGAGCAACGATGAGACCGGGCTTGGTGTTGATGTTGAGAGCCGGCGGTGGTGCACGAACCAAAGGAGAGCTTGCCGCAGATCTTGGAGGGGTGGAGGAAGAGCTTTGTTTTCAGCAGACGGTTCCAGTTTAGATGTCCGAGTCTCCACGTGAAACAAGCACCAGGTGGACGTGGAGCAACGTAGCCAGGGACTCCGCCAGGCGCTCCAGGGTAGTGGTGGTTGTAGCCCCTGGGAGCAGCAGTGATGAAGTTTGGTGGCCTTGCCGCATAGCTTGCAGGTCTTGGTGGAGCCGGGAGCGACGGTGGGGTGTTAGGAACCCAGACACGCCGCTTAGAAGGAGCTGAAATAGCTGAAGAGCTTGGTGCATCACGTTTGTGTTTCTTCGACTCCTCAAACACTTTCCTACTTGCTTCCTCCTGCAGAGCTGTATGCTGAAGTTCCAGAAAAGATGTCGTCCTTGCATGTGTGATTGCATATTTAATCGATGCATTGAGCCCTTGCCGGAACCTCTTTTGCTTCTTCTTGTCATCGGAGATCTCATCGCCACCATAACGAGAAAGATTCATGAAGTTCCTGATGTAGGTGTTGACATTATCATTTCCCTGCTTGAGGTTGAAACGCTTCCTTCATCCTCTCCATGACAATTTCGACAGATCTCGCTCTTTGAACGCCTCCAAAGGAACTGCTCCCAAGTAGGCTGAAAACCGGTCGGTTGCCTTGGTAATTCTCCCACGAGAGCTGCATCTCCCTTGAAGGTGAGTAGCACACTTTACCCATTCTTGCTCGGAACATCGCGGTCTCGAGTAGCCTTGACATCTCACGCAACCAATCATCGCATCAAGTGGTCGATCGAAACATCAAATTGGCGAGGTTGAACTTGAGAAGCTTTTGATGTCTCCTCGCTTGGGAGGTGGAGGTAGTGGAGCAAACTCATTCCTCCGAACACTTTCCTCAAAGCGTTCTTGGTTCTGCATTGCTGCCAAGGCATTGGCGATGTTTGACAACGGATCCCGATTCGTGGTATGTCCTCATCGAGCAGTGGTGGAGCCATCCTGTGATTGATATAAATCACAAGTCAGTACTATAATGGAGAATAATAATAATCCAAAATAGTACCAAGATGGAATTAACCAAGATTAAAGGATACAATTTACTAAGATGATATTAAAATATCAACAAAGTTCAAAGCACCTAGAAGATATTAAGCATATCGCACACGACTGAAAAGGAGTGTGGTACATAGATATATCAAAGAAAAATTTTCCACAAATTTCGGCATTGAAATACCAATAGATGCGCAAAATCACTTATTGAATCAAGATTAGTGACTCTACCAATTCAATATACAAAAGCGAATGATAAGAGTAGTGGTATGGTCGCGACTCCATCCCACACTCAAATCATTACTCCGCACATGAATAAGTGGAACACATATCCTAAGCCCTTCTTCTCACGATGAACCTAAAGATTGGTAACTATGGAAACGAACACCCCAAACAAGATAACGTCGGATAACAAAGAGCAAGACAGATCGTGGCGGTATGCAACGAATCAGATAGATCGCGTCGGTTTGCAAAAGCCTATCGGTATGGAATGTACCAACAGTAGATAACCAAAGGCTGATTGTGATAACAACTTGGATGCAACAGATAGACAAGGAATTACACACACACCCACACACACAAAAACACACAACCTATGGTACTACGGAAACCCAGAACACGTGAATCCTAGTTTGAACTTTTAAGGAGAGGATTGAAAACGTTGCACTTCCTTACCAGAAAAGGGTGGGTGGGTGGGTAAGAAGAAAAGTGGAAGCAGTCCTACTCTCACGTTTTGTTTTTCCCTAGTATGCATAACTACCAAAAATATTTGCTAGACTGACAATGACCATTTGGCTGAGACCCTGAAGGGCGGGATGGCTCTGATACCAATTGTAACTACCTCGGTGAATTACGCTCCTAGATACAAGCCTGGATGAGCGGAAATGGTTGAAATAGTACGGTGGGGCCCAAATGCCACTCACAGGTAGGCCTTTCGGCCGTCCCAACCATTTCCAATCATCGGGACAAGTACGGGCGTGTCGGCAGGCGAAGGGATCAACTACATACACAAATGAGTATGTATGCAAGCCACCATACAATAGTACATCAGAGCCATTCCATCTAAAAAGAAAGGAAAAATAGCAACGCCATACGGCAAGATTCAAATGACCTACATAGATATAATAGTTTAGGATATCTCCTCATACATCACACATCAGAGTATCAGGCGGAAGCGGCAATCAAGATCCGAGTACGGATAAGAAGCAAATCGGCATAAGATGCCCCATAAATAAGCACATCCCGCCCACAGATCTCACGGATCCCCGTTCCCGGAATCTCTACACCGAACGATCGTTGCCCACATCATCAGCCTCCTCCACCCAGTATCCATCTTGCGAGTGTACCTGTTCATCTGAACCAATAATTTATCGTGTGAGACCCTAGGGGTACTCAGCAAGTCTTTATGCCTCTAAAGGGGACACAACCCAGGGTGACGCAATTGCAGCAAAAGATAAACCCTAACAGTTCTATAGATACTCGCTAACCATCCGCCTAACCAAAGATAGACGGATGTCCGTGAATTAATGACAACAGTTATAACAGTAATATCCACAGATCCATCCTCCTCCTCGCTTACCAACGAGGAAGCGGACGAACAACCCCCCATCCGTTGGCAATTTTATTAACCATTCCATGAGTGTTGCACTATTTACTAGTCCCATTACTTAGTCAAATTAAAAGCGGTACTTTAGTTATGCTTGTCTATGATCAAGAAACGTGCTCCAAGTCATCCATAACCACGGACACGGCTTTGAAAGTTTTACCTGCAGGGTGCACAAATAGCAACACACACTCGATCAACCTCGGAAAAACCAAATCAAAACCCAACGAGGCCTTCACGACAAAGCAATCAGGATTGAAATATTTCAGGGCCACCACATTGAGTAGACCATAGCGAAGTTAGCGACTCGAGATGGACTCAAGGTTTGCGACAATGGTTGTAACGACCGGGAACCCGAAGTGTGACTGGCTTGTCGATACACGAAAACAATCCGCTTACCTAAATAAAGACAGTGCCCTCGCACAATCATAATAAAGCAAGAAAGCATGGCATAGGTACATGATAGTAAATAAAACCTCAAACTAGTTTGTGGCCCCAAGAAATAAGAATGAATCAAGCTCGCTCGGGGGTCCCATAAGCCTCCGGATGTGGATAGCGAATAATCAAGGAACAGGAATCAAGTACTCGGGTCCCACGGACACAAGTGAGCAGGAAAACCAAATAGCAGATATTGCTCACCGGTGCCACTTCCATTAGTTATCCCATTACTACTCAGGTTAAGTTGTTTAGGTACCTCGTTATCCATCAGACTCTCACATACCCTACACATGCTGTTCTTCGACTCGCATGGCTCAAACAACTCCTGTAGTAAAGGCTCATGGGATGGAGGAACAAGCTTGGTGGGGTTTAAAAGTAAAGGCTATGCAATACTTGGGATTCAGTTTAATGCAATCGCGACTCAATGATGCAAGAATAAGATAGAGGCAATAGGTACTGTATGTATGCAAGCATGTGGTAGTGCTTGCCTGGCAGCTCAGTTGAAGCAAGGGATGGATCTGGGTAGTGCTCCTGGTTCTCTTGATATATCCCCTGCTCAGCGTCTATTCAAAGAAGAACCAAACAAACAAGGGCCAACATAAATAAAGTGCACAAGCATATGAATAAAATGCGACAAGCAAACAATCATGCTGTAACACCCTCAGAATCGGACCTATGCAAGTTTGAGCAAAATTCGCCAAACCCGCATAGAAACGATTCAAAGGTATACCAGCACTTTCGCGGTGGAAAACGAAGTAATAACATTACACAACAGCCCTCGATGGGACCCACAGAACAGATATATATAACAACGACTCAAAGAGTCAAGAAATACAGATATAATATACAGAGATCCAAATCACCTTGAAAACGATAGAGCGTCCGACTACGGACAAGATGCAAATGGGGCTAAGAGCCACGAAGAATAACCAATGGCGTCCATAACCTGCCAAAGCCAAGCCGGAAGGTAACCTGCTAACGACGCCGATCTCAAAACCTGCTTAAACAAAAGGGGTGCCGACAAAGGGCAAAGGAAAAGAAAGGAGCGTCGATCGAGGCCAAGACACGGCGAGGCTAGATCGGCGGTCCTCGCCTACATAGGTATGGTGGATCAAGCGGCGGCGGCATGCACTAAACAACCTATAGAGACTCGATACCAAGGCGTCAAACAAGAGGGGTAAGAAGGACCTATTCGAAACCAACACGATACTACCATCAAACAAACCCATCTGGCGTTTCCCTCGAGACCAAACGAGGAAGTCAACCGAGGAACTCACAGTTGGCGCTTTATTTATTCGATTATAGTTGCGGCACTTTACTAGTCAGGTTTAGATAATCGTCACGATAAAGTAAGCGATGGGCACTTTTAGTTGACCATTCCGTTATAGTTGCGGCAATTACTAATCAAATACAGATAGCATGATATAATCCCAAAACCCAGCTTGTTGGTACTTTTATTCAGCCATTCCGTTGTAGTTGCAATACTTACTAGTCAGTACAATGGTCATAGCGACACTCCAAACAAGCAATTGTGGGCAGTATTATTTAGCCATTCCATTATAGTGAAGCTAATTACTAGTCATTTTAAGTCAAATTTACAGCAATAAACTTTAGTTATGCTTGTCTATTATCGAGATACTGTGCTCCAAGTCGTCCATATCCGCGGACACGGCTTTCAGAAAGTTTTACCCGGCCGGGGTGCACCAATAGCAACACACGCTCGATCAACCTCGGAAAAACCAAATCAAAACCCAACGAGGCTTTCACGACTGAACAATCACAGGATTCAGAATTATTTCAGGGGGCCACCCCTTAAGTAGATCCCGCAACGAAGCCAGCTGACTCCGAGACGGGCTCAAGGTTGTGGGGACGGCTGTGAACGACTGGGAACCCGAAAGTGTGGCTGGGCTTGTCGACACCGCGGAATCGTGCCACGATCCTAAACAGTACAGTGTGCCCCTCGCACAATTTAAATACAGAAAGTAGCATGGCATAAGTACAGGATCGTAAATAAAACCTCAAACTAGTTTGTGGCCCCAAGAAATAAGACTGAATCAAGCTCTGGCTCAGGGGGGTCCCATATACCTCCCGGATGTGGATAGCGTGATAAATCAAGGAACAGGTATCAAGTACTCGGGGTCTTACGGGACACAAGTGGGCGTTCGGAAACCAAATATTTTCTATCACCCACCGATGCCTCTGCTTATTTCAATTTTAGTTGTTAAACAGGAATTAAAGTGACGATAAGTAAAAACTATGATCATCTCCAACATCAACATGCGGCAAAACATCAATAACTGTGGCATTTGACGACACGCAACAACACTTGAGCAAGCAACTACGACGCGCACGTCCATCTATCTACCAAACAACAGGTAATAGGGTGTGTCCAAGGCTATATAGGGCTGCACGGTATATCACAGGTACGGAAACTAAAGCATCGCAACACAGATAGCAATAGATCAACAGGGGGGAATAAAGACTATAAAAGTAAGATAGGTAGAAAGGGGGATATGCTCGCCTAAAAACATTGTCGAAGGGTTCAACCGAAGATCGGGGCGAAGCTCACATCAACTCAACGGCCTTATCCGTGAAGAAGCAAATCACTAGAAGGAACACCGGATGCAATATTTAATACAACGGCAGAAGATCGGCATGATGCATGCATGATGGATGACATGGCAAAGGGTGCGATGCAGTTAGGTCATATTAAGCGGAACCGGGGTCCCGACAATATTTAGGTGGTTCAAGTTATTTAGCTACCCCACAAATTTAGATGTCGTTTTAACAAGGCAGAAAGTTTCACCGGTTCGCTACACAAGTTTAAATGAGGCCAATATGAGACTAGATTTGCCCGCATATGGGCCCCATATTTAATTATTAGGTGAATCGGCATAAGGCCCCCGAACCACATGAATGTATGCATGCAAGACAATTAAATATGCAACAAGTTGATATCATTTATAAAATAGGGTATCGAGGAAAAGGGTCACACATTAGGGGCTCAACGATCTTGGGGGTTCCGGGGTTCGGGGTCCGACAGGGTCCAGGGTTCGACGGTTCGGTCTTGGCGGAAAACGTTCTCGGACTCCGGGATCGTTCTCTCGTTCTCGGCAGCGGGGCAGATCTTGCGTTCCGGGAAGGAGGGCTGGGTGTTTCTGACTTCACTTGTCGGTGCCGATCTTGTCATCGCCGTGGTCTCGGTGTCCGGGGTGAAGCACTTGGCATTCCTTGTCTCGTCGAAGTCCTTGTTGCTCTATGGCGAAGAACTTAGCGTCAACGGGGTCCGAGAAGGCGATCTTGACGCGGCACCGGTTACGGGATCGGCCTTCGGATTCGGGGGTCTCGGCGGCCGTAGATCTTGGTGTCCAAGGCGCGGCATCAACCAGCGTGGTCTTGTCGTTCCCTGACGATGATCTTGGCGTCCGGGAAGAGGATACTCGTCGCACCGGGGTTAGGTCTTCGGGGTCCGGTGACGAAGGTCTTGAGGTACTACCGTACTCGCCGGGGCGTACTTGGGGTCGGCGCCAAGGTTCGGGTTCGGTCTTGGATCCTGTGGGTTCATGCGGCTCCTCGAGGCGAGCTTATTCGACGTGATCCTGATAAGTCGTCGCGGCGTCTAGGCGGTACTTGGGTCTGATGACGGCCTCTGAGGTGCAGAGCTTGTGTAGGACATGCTGCAGACGGTCACTGGGCAGCGGACCCACGCTACCGTGGCGGGGCCAGCAGGGACTTGGAGGCGAGCTCGGACGGCGACGGCGGGTGAACGGCGAGGGGGACCGCAGGAGCGATCGACGCAGAGGCGGGCTCGGCGAGCGGAGGCGAGATGCGGCATGGCGGAGAGGTCGGCGCGGGGCGTCGCTGAGCCGGGCGGCGGCAGGCGTCAGCGGGGAGCACGCAGAGCTGTGAGCTTGCGGGGAGGGAGGAGGTCGCGGACGGCGCCGGCGTGGAGGCAGCGGGCAGCTGAGGCGGCCCGAGCACGCGTCGTGAGGAGGCGCGGCGTGCAGCTTCGGGACGCCATGGCGGAGCTCGGGAAGAAAGCTACTGGGCACGGCGGGAGGAAGGAGGCCGGCGGGCGTCAGCGAGCTCGGGCGTCCTAGGGGAGGACGGTGGCGAGCGGAGGAACGGCGGCGGCGAGGAAGCAACCGGCGGTGGCGGGGCTTGGGTAGGAGGAGGTCGGGCTGGAGGAGGGCGGCGGGAGTAGGCGCCCGAGGAGGCGTACCGTGGCTGGAGGCAGGCTGTGGCGGGAAGGTGGGCGAGGCGGTGAGGCGGCAGTGGGGTGCGGGCGTGTCGGGCGGCAGGCGGCGCTCTGGCGGTGACGGGGAGAGGAGAGGGAGGCCTTGGTGGGAGGAAGAAGAGGAACAGGGACGCGGGGCAGGGGTGGGCCTGGGGAGGTGGGGGACAGGGTGGGACCCAGGTGCAGTGGCAGGGCGGTGGGGCCGCGTGGAGTGGGTGGGTGAGGTGGTTGGCTGCCCAGGTGGAGAGAGGGAGGTGGGGGAGAGAGAGAGGAAGAGGGCTGGGACAAGTGGCAGCTGCTGATTGGTGGGAGGGGTGAGGGAAGGTGAGGTGTCAGCGTCTGGTTGGCCAGGGTGATGTGGCTGTTTGGGTTGGGTAGATAGCTGGGTAGGTCTAGGATTTTACAGGGCGGGTTAGGTGGACCGTTAAAAAAACAGGGGTGGTCGTTCGGGTCTACTCGGCCCGTTCGACTGCCCCACTAAAATAATTTAATATTTTTATTTGTTTTGCGATGAACTTTTGCAAGTGGTTTTTAGACGAATAAAATATCCGGCAGCACCCGGGGTTTGGCGTTTGAATAAAGATGGGGCGTTTTAGAAAACAAAACGGGTGTTGCGAAAATAGTTTTGACAATCAACATATGATGATGACGATGCAATGCACAAATTCAACGCGATTTTCTAGTAGTGGTTTTGCGGGATGCCACAATTCGACACCACTAACAAAGGATCTCGCCCTCGAGATCCGCCTCATGGCACCGGAAGGAAAGGTCGGCGATCCGCATCTTCTCGTTTCGTGTAAATCCTCGCGACACCACTAACAAGAGGTCGTTGTCCGTGATCGTCGAGAGAGCACTCCGGAAACAAAAGGGCGAAGGGAGAGGTATCCACAAATAAAGCCACCTCTAGATTCCGTGGAAAGAGGGAACCGATGCATTCTCATCCACTTCAATGTACAAAAGCAAATAGAAGGGGTAGTCGGCATGGGGGCCAATCCATCACGCACCCAAACTATTACTTCGCACAATCAGTAGAAAAGAGTGCAACCATTCTGGGAAACAGACTGTAGATCTCGACAAGCGAGGTCCGGAAACAAAGGAGTGATGCAGACTCTGCATCAGATCTGGCGTAGATGATGTCGTCGCGTCAGAAAACACCGGAAGGAACAAACAAGGAATAAAGAATGGTACCACAGCAGACGGATTCCTCGGATAGCATGAAGACCGGTTGTAGCAACACCGTTATCAAAGGGGAAGCGAAACCCTGAAGGTACGACGGAAACCCAACCACGAGAATTCCTGGACTCGAAGAAAGAGATGAGGGCAGATTTAAAATGCGTAGAGATAAGATGAGAATAGCAGAGGGTAAGGAGTAAAATCAGACCTAATCAGAACTATCCAACCGATTTTCAAAAATAGTTTTGACACTCTACTTCGGCCGTTAGCTAGGTTATCCTACAGGCTGGACTTGTGGGGTATCGCATAGCCGAGCTCGATACCACTGTAACACCCTCAGATCGGACCTATGCAAGTTTGAGCAAAATTCGCCAAACCCGCATAGAAACGATTCAAAGGTGCCACCAGCACTTTCGTGCGGGTGGAAAGCGAAGTAATAACATTACACAACAGCCTCGATGGGACCCACGAGCAGATATATAACAACGACTCAAAGAGTCAAGAAATACAGATATATACAGAGATCCAAATCACCTTGAAAAGCGATGCGTCCGACTACGGACAAGATGCAAATGGGCTAAGAGCCCAAGAATAACCAATGGCGCCCATAACCTGCCAGCCAAGCCGGAAGGTAACCCTGCTAACGACGTCGATCTCAAAACCTGCTTAAACAAAAGGGGTGCCGACAAAGGGCAAAGGAAAAAGAAAGGAGCGTCAGTACTGAGGCCAGTACACGGCGAGGCTAGAATTCGGCGGTCCTCGCCTACATAGGTATGGTGGACTGAAGCGGCAGCGGCAGCATGCACTAAACAACCTATAGAGACTCGATACACTGGCGTCAAACAGAGAGGGGTAAGAAGGACCTATTCGGAAACCAACCTGATACTACCATCAAACAAACCCATCCTGGCGTTTCCCCCTCGAGACCAAACGAGGAAGTCAACCGAGGAACTCACACAGTTGGCAGTTTTATTTATTCAGTTATAGTTGCGGCACTTTACTAGTCAGGTTTAGATAATCGTCCTGATAAAGTAAACAGTGGGCACTTTTAGTTGACCATTCCGTTATAGTTGCGGCAATTACTAATCAAATACAGATAGCATGATATAATCCCAAAACCCAGCAGTTGTTGGTACTTTTATTCAGCCATTCCGTTGTAGTTGCAATACTTACTAGTCAGGTACAATGGTCGCAAGCGACACTCCAAACAAGCAATTGTGGGCAGTATTATTTAGCCATTCCATTATAGTGAAGCTAATTACTAGTCATTTTAAGTCAAATTTACAGCAATAAACTTTAGTTATGCTTGTCTATGATCGAGATACTGTGCTCCAAGTCGTCCATATCCGCGGACACGGCTTTCAGAAAGTTTTACCCGGCCGGGGTGCACCAATAGCAACACACGCTCGATCAACCTCGGAAAAACCAAATCAAAACCCAACGAGGCTTTCACGACTGAACAATCACAGGATTCAGAATTATTTGAGGCCACCTTAAGTAGATCCATAGAACGGTGACCGACCAGACGGGCTCAAGGTTGTGGGACGGCCGTGAACGATCGGGAACCGAAAGTGTGGTTGGGCTTGTCGACACCGCAGAATCGTGCCACGATCCTAAACAGTCTGATGTGCCCTCGCACAATTTAAATACGAGAAAGTAGCATGGCATAAGTACAGGATCGTAAATAAAACCTCAAACTAGTTTGTGGCCCCAAGAAATAAGATGAATCAAGCTCGCTCGGGGTCCCATATACCTCCCGGATGTGGATAGCGATAAATCAAGGACAATGTATCAAGTACTCGGGGTCTTACGGGACACAAGTGGGTTCGAAACCAAATATTTTCTATCACCCACCGATGCCTCTGCTTATTTCAATTTTAGTTGTTAAACAGGAATTAAAGTGACGATAAGTAAAAACTATGATCATCTCCAACATCAACATGCGGCAAAACATCAATAACTGTGGCATTTGACGACACGCAACAGCACTTGAGCAAGCAACTACGACGCGCACGTCCATCTATCTACCAAACAACAGGTAATAGGGTGTGTCCAAGGCTATATAGGGCTGCACGGTATATCACAGGTACGGAAACTAAAGCATCGCAACACAGATAGCAATAGATCAACAGGGGGGAATAAAGACTATAAAAGTAAGATAGGTAGAAAGGGGGAGATGCTCGCCTGAAAACATTGTCGAAGGGTTCAACCGAAGATCGGGGCGAAGCTCACATCAACTCAACGGCCTTATCCGCGAAGAAGCAAATAACTAGAAGGAACACCGGATGCAATATTTAATACAACGGCAGAAGATCGGCATGATGCATGCATGATGGATGACATGGCAAAGTGTGCGATGCAGTTAGGTCATATTAAGCGGAACCGGGGTCCCGACAATATTTAGGTGGTTCAAGTTATTTAGCTACCCCACAAATTTAGATGTCGTTTTAACAAGGCAGAAAGTTTCACCGGTTCGCTACACAAGTTTAAATGAGACCAATATGAGACTAGATTTGCCCGCATATGGGCCCCATATTTAATTATTAGGTGAATCGGCATAAGGCCCCCGAACCACATGAATGTATGCATGCAAGACAATTAAATATGCAACAAGTTGATATCATTTATAAAATAGGGTATCGAGGAAAAGGGTCACACATTAGGGGCTCGACGATCTTGGGGGTTCCGGGGTTCGGGGTCCGACAGGGTCCAGGGTTCGACGGTTCGGTCTCGGCGGAAAACGTTCTCGGACTCCGGGATCGTTCTCTCGTTCTCGGCAGCGGGGCAGATCTTGCGTTCCGGGAAGGAGGGCTGGGTGTTTCTGACTTCACTTGTCGGTGCCGATCTTGTCGTCGCCGTGGTCTCGGTGTCCGGGGTGAAGCACTTGGCGTTCCTTGTCTCGTCGAAGTCCTTGTTGCTCTACGGCGAAGAACTTAGCGTCAACGGGTCCGAGAAGGCGATCTTGACGCTGCACCGTTCTGGATCGGCCTTCGGTTGGGGGTCTCGGCCGTAGATCTTGGTGTCCAAGGCGGCATCAACCAGCGTGGTCTTGTCGTTCCACGGCGATGATCTTGGCGTCCGAAGAGGATACTCGTCGCAACCGGGTTAGGTCTTGGTCCGTGACGAAGGTCTTGAGGTACTACCGTACATGGGCGTACTTGGGGTCGGCGCCAAGGTTCGGGTTCGGTCTTGGATCCTGTGGGTTCATGCGGCTCCTCGAGGCGAGCTTGTTCGACGTGGTCCTGATAAGTCGTCGCGGGCGTCTAGGCGGTACTTGGGTCTGATGACGGCCTCTGAGGTGCAGAGCTTGTGTAGGACATGCTGCAGACGGGCACTAGGCGGCGGACCTGTGGCGGCGGGGCAGCGGGCGGCTGAGGACTTGAGGCGAGCTTCGGACGGCGGTGAGCGAGGACCGCAGGGAAGCGATCGGCAGCAGGCGGGCTCGCGAGCCGGAGGCGGGGATGCGGCAAGCGGAGAGGCGGTCGGCGCGGGGCGTCGCTGTGAGCCCGGGCGGCAGCAGGCGTCAGGGCACGAGCACGCGTGAGCTTGCGGGAAGGCGAGGAGGGGAGCGGAGGTCGCGACGGCGCCGCGTGGCGGCGCGGCGGAGGCAGCCTGGGCGGCCCGGAGCATGCGTCGCGAGGAGGGCGCGAGCCGGGGACGCCAGGCGCGGAGCTCGGGAAGAAGCAGCTGGGCAGCGACGGGGAGGAAGGCGGGCGGCGGGCGTCAGCGAGGCTCGGGCCTAGGGGAGGACGGTGGCGGAGGAACGGCGGCGGAAGCAAGCGGTGGCGGGGCTTGGGTAGGAGGAGGTCAGGCGCTGCAGGAGGAGCGGCGGGAGCACCGCGAGGGAGGCAGTCTGTGGCATGGAGGCAGTGGCCGAGCTGTGGCCGGGAAGGTGGTGTGAGGCGGTGAGGCGGCAGTGGGGTGCGGGCGTGTCGGGCGGCGGCGCTCTCGGCGGCCGACGGGCAGCCAGGAGGAGAGGCCTGGTGGGAGGAAGAAGAGGAACAGGGACGCGGGGCAGGGGTGGGCCTGGGGAGGTGGGGGACAGGGTGGGACCCAGGTGCAGTGGCAGGGCGGTGGGGCCGCGTGGAGTGGGTGGGTGAGGTGGTTGGCTGCCCAGGTGGAGAGAGGGAGGTGGGGGAGAGAGAGAGGAAGAGGGCTGGGACAAGTGGCAGCTGCTAATTGGTGGGAGGGGTGAGGGAAGGTGAGGTGTCAGCGTCTGGTTGGCCAGGGTGATGTGGCTATTTGGGTTGGGTAGATAGCTGGGTAGGTCTAGGATTTTACAGGGCGGGTTAGCTGGACCGTTAAAAAAAACAGGGGTGGTCGGGTCTACTCGATTCATACTGCCCACTAAAATAATTTAATATTTTTATTTGTTTTGCGATGAACTTTTGCAAGTGGTTTTTAGACGAATAAAATATCCGGCAGCACCCGGGGTTTGGCGTTTGAATAAAGATGGGGCATTTTAGAAAACAAAACGGGTGTTGCGAAAATAGTTTTGACAAACAACATATGATGATGACGATGCAATGCACAAATTCAACGCGATTTTCTAGTAGTGGTTTTGCGGGATGCCACACATGCCATGATGAATGATGCACAATTTGCATGGCAATAAAGTAGCATGGCATGGGTGAGGTGTGGAATACAAGAATAAGTCATTTTATTGAGTTTTGGCCACAATTTATCCTCATAATAGTTGCTGTTTACATTGTATTTGTATGATGCATGCTGAAATTTAAGTCATGGATAGCATAAACATAAAGGTCTCGTCGAGCTGATCATTTTAGACATATCATTTGTCAAATTTGGAGTTATAGAACTAAAGTTATTAATTATTTAAGTTAAGGGGCATTTTATGTAATTTTACTCAACTTGGAATTTTTAAATGTGCAAAAGGTAATTTGAATAGCATATTTGAAATCCTCACATTTTTCTGATTCAAAAACATATATTATATGTATTATTTGGATTTGTATTTTCAAAGTTATTTAAAACAGAAAAGAAATTTGAATTTTAAAACTAATTTGAATAGTTTGAATTTGAACAGAAATGCAGAAATCCTATTGACACCCAGACAGACCCAGCCACGCCCAATGACGGGTGGGGCCAGAGCTGGCTCAGGGCCACACGCGCACCGAGAACCTTCTCTACCGCGGCTGCTGCCAGCCACCGAGGCCGACGAGTGGGGTCAGTGGCTCGCGGGCCCACGTGCCAGCGGGGAAGCGGCGGAGGCTGACAGGAGGGTGGGTATGGGACCGCGGGTTGAGGAGTAAAAACTCCGGGAGCCTTTTTGCAAAAATGCAATAGCCGCAGACAGGTGGGTCCGGAGGGGTCGCGGTTGCGCAGGCAAAAAGGTGGGGGGGGGGTTATGGAAAAGTACCACGCGGTACTGTGGATCTTCCTTTCTCTGCGTCTGGCGCGCGCGGTGCGCAGCATGGCGAGGCGGGGCGTCGAACCCGCGACGTGGGCGCGTGCGCAGAGGGAAGAAACCCGCTTGGCTGGCTTGGTGTCGAGGAAGGACGCCTAGGTAAGGTGTCTGCGAGGCGCAGCGGCGAGCGCGCTGGCGCCGGTGCAGCAGCCTTTCGAACGAACGCCGCCGATAGGAAACGAAGAAGGACAGGGGCATGTCTAGGGGGTTCGGGGACTCACCGCGGGGCCGTTGGTGTGGTTGGATCGGGTGGGGGCGCAGCGGATCGGTGACGTAGCTGGCGGCCGGGAGAGCTAGGGTTTCGTCGGGCGGTACCGGCGCCTTCTCCGGCGTCGTCCGCGTCAGAAGCGTCGGCGGCGCTCGCTCGTTCTTCCTCGGCCCACAACCACGCCCGCCTCTGGATCGGCGTGAGCGAGAGGGAGCCGGTGGCCGGGCGTCGGTGTGGTGGCGTGGAAGAGGCAGAGCGGGGGAAGGAGTAGAGGACAGGGGAAAGGTAGATGGCGTGGGGGAGGGGAAGGTGGTGTCGGCCACCTTTTGCCACCTTCCTCACGTGATCGGCATGGGGGCCAGGCAGGTGGGCAGTGGGAGGGTCTTTGGGGCTGCCAGTGGGCGAGGCGAGGCCGAGGGAGGCTCGGGCTAGGGCCTGAGAAGAGAGGGAGAAAGGATAGGGGGTAGGCTCGGCTAGGGTTTAGATAGGTTTGGGGGAGAGACAGAAGAGAGGAGATGGAGTGTGGGGCCAGGGAGAGGGTGGCCCTGTGGGGCATGCATGGTAGAGAGAGGAGAGGCCGAGAGGGAGGGGTATATCAGGTGGGGTCGAGCTAGGGCTAGATGGAGTGGTTGGATTAGGGTTTTAGTTTAGATTAGGGGTGGTATGGTAGATTGTGTTAAGGGTAGGTGATTAGGTTTAGGGTTTTGGAGTAGAGAGGAGGGTGCAGAGAGAGAGGGAGGTGGTAACATGACCCAACACAAGACCAAGCATGGAAAAGAGGTAGAGAGCTAGATGGGAGATGATCCCCTCCAAGATTCAATAAAACCCAAAAGACTAGAATATGGTGGTACTTTGCATGAGCCATGCATAAATATTAAATGCCATGTCTTAACCTTGTGAAAACAAAATATAATCCCATGGAATTTATTTATGTGCATCCCCAAATGTGGAGTAGGCCAAGCAAAAGAATTTAAAAGGAAGCCCCCAAGTGGACTAGATGGAGATGAGCATATTTGATTAAAATTGGGGCTTGCTAGTGTGTTTATTCCACTAGATGTTTATTAGTCCCAAAAATATCCCACATGAACATAATTCCATAATAATCCATATGGAAGCTAGGAGAAAGGGTCCCACTCATAGGGCATGCAAAGGTGGCCATGTGGCTCTCATATATCAATAATGTGAAAACATAATGATGCCAAGATGAGAGCATGTGGAAAAGAATTTGGATCCATCCCAACCCACATGAGCTAGAGGTAAACTCAAATAAAATGCAAAGCTCATATTAATTGGATGGTGGAATTATAAGGTGGTGAAAGAAAAGGTGGTGGAGTTAAATAAAAGATATGCCCCCAACTCAACTTGGGCATTTAACAATATATCAAGAACCAAATACAATATCAAGAGGCAGATACAAATAATA
Organism: Avena longiglumis; assembly: GCA_030063025.1. Classification (NCBI taxonomy): domain Eukaryota; kingdom Viridiplantae; phylum Streptophyta; class Magnoliopsida; order Poales; family Poaceae; genus Avena; species Avena longiglumis. The sequence goes on from CP125978.1 coordinate 138,433,701, forward strand.
ATGCATATGAGATAAGAACCAAAACAAAAAGGGTTTTTGTATGATGCTCAAATGCAAGGTGGCATGATGACATGAGCATGATAACATGATGATGCAACAATTATATGTAGGAAGTAGCCATTATATTACTATACCAAGTAGCATTACAGTTGTTAGACAAATGGGATGCTACAGGGGCCCACCAATCAGCGTCTCTAGGGCCGAAGGGGTACAGGCCCTCGCTGGCCGTTGGATCTAGTAAAGATCTACGGCCAGCGCACGTCTTCTTCCTCCGCCTCAGCTGCGACAGGGACAAACCCTAGGGAGGGCAGTGAGGTCGAGGGGGCTCACCAGGGGGATCATGGGCGACCGAGGAATCAACTGGGAGGTGTTAGGGTGACTCGGCGTGCCATGGTGAGTCCGGTGAGGATCGGCAGGGACAGATTGAATGTCAGGATCTAGCTCGCACGTGGGCGCCCGAGGATCTCGCGTCGGTGCTCACCGGCGGTGACAGATGGAGCAATTCCTAGCAATCCAATAGAGAAAGGTGTGATGAATGTTGGGGATATACTTTCCGTGTATACCCATAGGACTCATTGACCAGGGTGGCCCACCAACGGGTTAAAGCTTTGCTTCACGGGCGGCCCGGTCAGAGAAATAGGATGATCCACTTCCGGCTACGACAAGGCACAGAAGAGTTACCAACTTAGTCCTATAGTATTACTTGTAGTCCAAACTATATCTAGTCACCAACTTTGTAACATTGCCGGATAGGTCTCTCCTGTAACCCTAGGTCCCGGTGACTATATAAACCGGCCCTATGGGAGCCTTTTGGGCACAACCAATCTTGCAACACCACAACCTACTCTCACAAGCGAACCTCTCTTGTAATCCATTGTAACATACGAGTTTCACCAATATATTACTGGGTTGCTAGAAGGAGTAGGATCTGATCACCGCAGTCGGATCTGAACCTGGGTAAACTTGTGTTCACTGTTCCCGAAACCTCCGATGTATCACAACCCATCTTCTCAACGCTGTCAGGACCCCCTATGGCATACTTCTCGACAATCTGACGACAATGAATACCGACAGGATGAAGGCATGCAAGCAAGGAAGGGGAGTGGGGTGGTCAGAGTGACCTGCGAGCTTGCATACAAGCTCAAACCCAAAAGCTTTTCTTCTGCTCCTCCTGAGCAGTAGATAGGGAGAGGGCTATTGGGGATTTGGGAGGAGGAAGAAGGATGGGAGGGGTTCATAATGAGGTGGCATGCAGAGAGGGAGAGGCTTGGTGGAGTGAGCCTCGCTCAGATCTAGAGCAATGTCCTAATGTCCTTTTTCCCCTTCTCTCGTGCAAAGCAGAGCAATGGAGAGGGAGGGGGAGGCTCTAGGGGTGAGTGAGGGGAGGAGGGAGCAAATGGGGGCAGTAGGAGAGGGGGCAGGGGATTCAAGTCCTTTTATTACAAAGGGGAGTGACTAGTGAGGGGAATGTCCATTTTGGACATGGGTGAGGGGTAGATCAGGCTTGACTGGTGCCTTGTGGAGAGGAGGGATTGTGGGTGTGCTAAGAGTCGAGCAGGGGCAGAGTGAGGAGGTGGTGGCTGTTGCAAGGCGTTTAAGGGGGACAAGACCACACATGCCTTGTGTCTCCTCCATGTACAAGCACAAAGGACAAAGCCATAGTTTTCTATAGTGCAGAGCTATAGTGTAGCATGACCAGGAGATAGGGTGGTATGTAGGGGAAGTTTGGTTTACCATGTTTGGGGGGATTGAGTGGGTTTAAACCAAGGTTTGGTTTGTAATGCAAAAAATGATCAACTTTGAGCTTGTGAAGGATGTTGAATATATTGCATTGGGTAAGGTGGGGAAATTGTACTGGTAAATAAGTATGGTCAAGATACTTCCCTAGGATTTATATGGGGTCTATGGGATGCCCTTTGGTCCACTTTATATCCATTATTCAAAAAGTACAGGAATGGTTTCTAGAATCTATTGTGATATTTTTACTTTAGACAAGGTGGGATTTTGGTGTTATATGGTCCTAAATACCATTTTACACATTGGTTAATTTTACTTGAATTTATTGAGATGAAAAAGTATTTTTAATGAATTATTTCTTGTTTCTGCCATCTAAGAAAAAGGGCAAAAAGAATTAATAAAGGATCTCAAAAATATTTATTTTTGAGTTTGGAATATAGGGTATGATTTATAGAACTCAAATTTGCATTGATTTGTCAATTTGTTTTGGACAAAATCAAAGTTGTCTTTATAGACAAGGTTTTGAGGATTTAGCAATTAAAGGATTTTAGTTAGTTTTAGGCTCCAAATAATTATGGGAATTATTTGGGGAGTTATCATATCCAAGGTAGATGATGTAAACTTGGTTTATACATCATTTATATCTTGGTTTTTGATGAATTATGGTGAGAATAGAAGAAAATTAGATTTGGGGGAATCTAGGGTTTTGATATTTTTATGCCAGCTAAACATGGTTGGATTAGGTAGCTCGGAGCTCACCTTGGTGAAAGGGATAGATGGATAGCTAGACCAAGTTATATATATGATCATGGGAGCAAGAGTTGGGCTTATTTGTATTTGAGATGATCTAGGAGTGATGGCAAACTTCGTTGAAAATAAGACAGCCATAGAAGGATTGTCATGGTGCCTTATAAACCATGTAGGTTTAAGAGGCACAAGGTTCCAATGGAAGCAAGTGAATTAGGTGGTGATATACCATGGTTAGTATATCACAACCATGCAAATAGTTGGTAAAGGGGAGGTGGCATATGGATGTGAGCTTCTGCCAAAGTAGGCATCTCGACTATATTTGCAGAAAAAGATTACCATGATGTCTACAAAACCATCATGGATGAGTGGGAACCATAATGGCTTAGCCAAAGTAAAGAGTGGGCTTTGGTAGTACTCATGATGTACTACAAGATGGTTTATTTACATTCTCAAGAATGCACATATGTTAGGATGGGTGGAGTCTCAAAGATTGAATCTAGATAAGAATTCCAGACTTAACCATTTTGGCAGATTTAGGGTTTTAGACTAGAATACAAGAGGGAAGCATTTGAGAGAGTGGCAATGGTTTATCCTCTTCATCTAGTGGTTGATATTTAGGTATAGATTGAATAGAGGGGATCCATGCTTGTATCTGGTCTCTGAGGAGTTGGATGCTAATACAAGGATTAGCTCAGAAAGGATTTGGTTAAGGGGATCAAAAAGTCACTTGGTGACTAAGATAGATTTAGTTTTGGGATGCTTAGTTTGAGATTGATGATCTCAACTAGTGCTTTGATCCTTAAGTATGATCTCCTAGGTTGGATCATGCTACTTCCTAAGAAAACAAATCAATCAGCAGATGAAGGCAATTCATCTTATCCAACTATTATTAAGGTTACCATCAAGCCTAGCTTGAGGTAAGGATGGGTATCTTCAATAGGTTGTGCTTTGAAGTAAGGTTAGTACCTCTTCGTATTACTACCAAGATTGGAGTGAAAAGATTTTAAGAAAGGTTTTGGAAAAATCTAGAGGTAAGAGTAGTTGAAGTTCTGTCTTGAAAACATAAGGAGATTATATATAGGTCTCCATAGTTTTGTTAATAGAAATAATAAAATAATTTGTTTTATCAAAGTCATCTTGTCTTAGTTTTGAAATGCCAGAACATTTGAGAATATTAAAGATGAGCCAAGACATTTCTTTTGTAAAATAGCTTTTGTCAAATAGTGTTGAGATAAGAAGTATTTCACCTAATACAGAATCACTTGAATGAACCCAAGCAAACAAGTAAGCAACATATCATCACTTAATAAAAAAAGTTTTTGTTCCCCCTGATTTTTGCCTTTTTGGCAAAAGATCAGGGTTGCTCAAATTGGGATGTTACAGACCTTTCCCCCTTAAAATAATCTCGTCCCGAGATTTGGGAGGAGTAGGGTTGGGTGATAACATCCGCTTAACAATTTCAGCGGTGGAATTATTAGATGTTAACAGGTTTTACAGCAAACAAGCATGGTTAGTTACGGGTCGGAGCTAAGTGGTTTTAGATTGGGTGGTTTAGAGTAAACAAGTGGAAAAGACGCAGTATTTTCCCCTTAGGATGATTCTTGGTAGGTTTAGCGTAGAATCCATTCTCCTTTGAGAAGCGAGACGACGAGTTGAGCCTTCCTCAATCCTTTCTTGCTCAAGTCAGCTTTTCTACCTTCTTGATCTTGAAACGCCGGAAGTGTTGGCTGGACGGTCGATGCTGCGATGGAGAAATTTCCCGAGGTATCTTCCAATTTTGGAGCAGTGTCGATTGTTATCCTTCAGGCGGGGTCCATGATTTCTGGTTTAGGAGGGGGTTATCACCTAAAGGTGACTAGGGTTTGACTCCATGGTTTTATGGGGTTTCTGGGCAGAAAGACGCAGTCTTTCCCCCTTAGAGTGACACTAGGGGTGCTTGGTGGAATCGCAGACCTTCTTTATTGGATTCATTGGATGATGCTGGGGAATGGCGCTGTACCCTTCGTCTAAAAGTGGATTTTCTTCTGTCGCCTTGTATAAGCCATTTCAGGTCAGACGCTGATGCCACTTCTTGAGGTAGTAGTCGTAGCGGGAAGGGCGTTTAACTAGCTTCCTAGTAGTTAGTTCTGTGCTAGTTAGGGGTCCAATATGTTGGAGGATGCCATTTGCGATTGACTGGCTAGAGAGACGGTCTTATAGGATGGGGTCATTCTGGGCTGACTCTGATGCAACATCATGGGTAAAACACGTAGATGTGTACTCAGACTAGCATATCATCAAACTGGGGTCACACATAGCATGTTTGCACCGACCAATGGGGAGGGTACTAGATCATTACATAATGGGTCTGTACTTCCCGGCGTCAGAGCACTTAGAGTCTTACAAAACAGGTTCAGGGACGATACATAACTCTATCTATGTTGAGATAGGTTTGTTTCCGGGTGCGAAAACTACTTCAGGGGAACGTCTAGAGTCTTGTCGGTGTTCTGGGGTTGGAGGTTTCTCCTCAGTAAGTGCTTTCTCGGAGGAAGAGGAGGTTCTGGGGATAGTGGCTTCCTGGTTCTTCTAGCTCGAGGGGCTCGTGGTTTCTTTCCCTTCTTAGGTACCGAAGCTTCTTGCGTCTGGGCCATCCAAGGTTGGTCGGGACAGTTCCGGGCAAAGTGGCCCAGATCTCCGCAAGTGTAACAAACTCTTTGCTTAGCTTCGGATCCTACTGGGGCTTGCTTTGGGGTCCTTAAGGGGGCAGCGGATATTTTGTCCCTCGCCTTTGTAGGAGTATTGTCAAGACCACGTTGGGGGCACTCTCGGCTGTAATGACCCGGTTGATCACAGGAGAAGCAGGTACATTTCTTGGAACATCCCTCTCTTGATGTCTTCCCAATATTGACGCATGGGAGTTGACGGGCCTTGCCAATTCAGAGATATAGGGGGCAGTTGGCCGGAACATGGTCTTGACCTTCGTAGAGGAAACATGTGACTAGTTGTGTTGGACAATCTGCGGGAGGAACTAAGACTCCACAGTTTGGGAAGTTGCCAAGACACTAGTTGTCTTGATGTCCTTCTTCTCCGCAGCGGCTGCATGCTTTCTTCGGGCCTTCGGGCTGCATGGCCATACTTAGGAAGTTCTTGGGGTGATAATCCTTCTGGCTATGGAGGTAAACTTTGGTAAGAGATTAGAGGAACCAATGGGTTATACAAGTAAGGGTTTACTATGGTCGGCAACAAGAGGGTCCAACATGGTTTTAGGTTAGGACTGAGGTTAAGCATGTGGATGCAGATTCATTAGGGTATACAGTCAGTATGAGACGTAGGTATGGCTTCGGTTTCCTCTGACGACTCTCGAAGTGGTTCTTGGAGAAGGTTCTTGGATTGGGAGAACTTCCGAAAAAGGATTGGAAATATGAAGTATTTCGACCTTAAAGATTTACTTGGGGTCGTCGAGGTGGAGGTAGATCCTCCGTGTTGGAGCGAGGGCGTGACACTTGAGTTGAGGTCTTCGAGTGTCGCCTTATTGCGATTACCTTGCAACGGTGTTTACCTAACGAATCCGTAAGGGTTAACTCAGGTTGGTTTTAGCGATTAGCGACGCTTCTTCTTGTTCTTTAGTCGAGGTGGAGGTATTTTAGCTTCATCGAGGATGTCATATCTTAACTCTCTGTGTTGCTTCGGTTCGCTCGTGGAGTAGACTCATTTTCTTCGGGCAATACTTATGCTCGGGACTTTTGGGCGTGTGGTTATGGAGAGGACTTCCCATTGATTCAGTAGAGGGTTGAATAGGGTCATTGCCCTTTTTGGGGAGATTAGAACTAAGGCGCGAGTAGGAGTTGACGTGGATTTCTTTATGTGGCCATCCTGCTGAGGAGAGGTCTCATTTTTAAGATATGAGGGGTGTTGGGGTCGGGATACACCATTAAGGTGGTCTAAGCTTTAGATTCGGATGATCCGAGGAAAACAAGCAACACATTCCAAGCATCATATAAGCACATGACAAGCAAAAAAAGGTGTACCATAGGTATTAAGGGGTGACTACGCGCCATAAGGGGAATCCTATTTTGTGGATTCTTATCCTAGGTACGGGCAATACAGTTGTCTTGGCTTCTGTCTTGCCCTCTGATGTCGTCGGTGCCGTACTTGATCCTTTGAGGCGATGAAGGAATCCATTGGTAGGGTGATCTTGTAGTATCTTTCATTGTTGGTAGCTTATTTGATTTGCTTGTCTTTGCTTCTCCTCATCTCGTGATCTCCGTCTTCAGGGTTTCGAAGTCAAACTTGTTTTTGAAATCGGATCATTTAAAGGTAGACGAGAGATAGAGTAAGCCAGTTTCAAAAATAATTGAAGTCATAGAAGGTAATATAAGAAGTCTTTTGAAAAGCTTTTGAGAAAATAGTTTTCGAAAGCTGGTGTTTTCTAAAATAATGGATGTCCTATCTAACGTCCATGCTAGCTAACGTCTCCTACAGTTAGGGTGGCTCTGATACTGTAACATCCAATTTCAGCAACCCTGATTAAATTCCAAAAGGCAAAAATCAGGGGGAACAAAAACTTTTTCTTGCATTGTGTGTTTACCTGTTTGCTTGTGCTCAAGCAACTGTTGGTGTATTAGTTGTATACCCCTCATCTCAACCCTAGTTTACAAAAAGATATTTTACAAAAGAAATGTCTTGGCTCTTCCTTCATATTCTAAAATGTTCTGGCATTTCAAAAACCTGAGCCAAGATAACTCTAACATAAAAATATATTTTGCTAGTCTCTATTCCCAAAACTATGGAGACATATATATATAATCTCCTTATGTTTTCAAGACAGAACCTTCAACTACTCTTACCCCTAGGTTTTCCAAAAACCTTTATCAAAACCTTTTCATCTCAATCTTAGTAGAGATACCAAGATGGTACTTATCTTACTTCAAATCAAAACCCCTTTCCAAAATACCCCATCCTTACCTCAAGCTAGGCTTGATGGTAACCCTAGTACTAGTTGGATAAGTAGCAAGATGAATTGCCTTGATCTGTTGTTTTCTTTGTTTGCTTAGGAACTAGAGTGAGCTAATCTATTAGCTCATCCCTTAGGACCCAATCCTTGATTGTGGTCATCAATCTCAAAGAAAGCATCCAAGTCTGGATCTATCCTAAGTCACTCAATTGATCATCTCATCTCATGTTTATCTCAATCCAAGGCTAATCCCTCTGGATGGTTTCCAACCCAGTGGAGACCCAATCCAAGAATGAATCCCCTATACTTAGTTAGTACCTCAACATATTCTCCTTGATCTTGAGTTTGGAACCCAGCATCCTCTCAAAATCCTCTACACTTGCACTCTAGTCTAAAACCCTAAAATCTGCCAAAATGGCTGTCTGGATTTCTTACCTGGATACCATCTTTGGAGCTCTACCTTTTCCAACCAGTGTGCATTCTTGAGGATGTACTTGAACCATCTTGTATTACTTATTTATCACTACCAAATACCACTCCTTCCCTTGGCTAAGCCCTTCTAATTCCCACTCATCCATGATGGTTTTGTAGTCAAGATAGTAATCTTTTCTACAAATCTTATCATCTTGCCTACTTTGTCAGAAGCTCACTTCTATATGCCACCTCCCCTTTACCAACTCCTTGCTTTGTTATGACCTACTAATCATAACCTATCAACTCCCACTTCACTTGTTTCCATTGGAGCCTTGTGTTTCCTAAACCCACCTGGTTTAGGAGGCTACCTGATGTATCTGTTATGGCAGCCTTATTTTCAACAAAGTTTGCCATCTCATCTAGATCACCTCAAATGCAACCAATCCCAACTATTGATTCCATGTTCATCTATATGACATCGTCTATCCATACATATAACCCTTGTACCAAGGTGAGCTCTGAGCTCCCTAATCCAAGCTTGTTTAGGTGGTATCAAATTAACTAAACCTTAGATCCTTCCCCTATCTAGTTTCCATTCTTTTCGCCACTTTTCTTCAAATCCAAGGTTAACCTTGATTCATACATCAATTTTACATCATCTACCTTGGATATGAGCATCCCCAAATAATTCTCCCAATTATTTGGATTATTAAATTATTTCTTTTTCCTTTACTTACCAGTTTCTCAAAATCCTTGTCTACAAAGGCAAGTTTGTTTTTCTCCAAATCACCTTGCCAACCCAAGGCACATTTGATGCCTATATTTCATATTACATCTTTCAAACTCAAAAATAAATATTTTTGAGATTCTTTATTATTTCTTTTTTCCCTTTTTCTTAAATGGCAAAAACAAGAAATAATTCCCCAAAATACTTCTCCACCTCAATAAATCCCAATAAAATTCTCCAATATGTGTTATGGTATTTAGGACCATATCACATCAAAAACCAAGCTTGCCCAACGTAAAAATATCATTTTTGCTTCCATAATTTACTTCAGCACTTTTTGAAGAAGTGCATTTAATTGGGATTATAATCATCAGAAAAATCCCATTTAAATCATGAAGTGACTATTTGATCTACTCCACCTACCAGTACCATTTACACACCTTGATCCATGCAAATTTATCCACTTCCTTCACAAGACTCAAAATGATCAGCATTTTTCAAATCAAGCAAACTTGATTCAAACCAACTCCAAACATCACCAAATCTTGTCAAGCACTACACCACAGCATCATCCCTCAACCCTGGTCGACCAGCACTGTAGCACTACAATATACCACCCCCACTCCTCTTGTCCCTTGTGTTTGTTTGTGAGAGGTACAAAGGTCATGTCCCTTCAAAGCCATATTAAAACCATTGCAGCAGCCTCTCTGCCTCTCTCCACCCCCTCTACTCGACCACAGGGACCCCGACACCTCCCAGAACCGCCCTTATCCACCAACCATAGCCCTGTCCCACTCCCCAAGCTCCTCCATGAGCTTGTTCCACCATAGACCCTCCCCTCTCAAAATAAATAGGCCAGAGGCCTTATCTCTCTCCCTGATCCCTCATTTCTCCCCTAACCCACCAGAGAGCCTCCCCCAGAGCTCCCCTCTCCTTCCCCTGCCTTGCCTTGCTTAAAGAGAGGAGAGAAAGCACCCTATCGGGTTGATACTTGCTTGCAATATTGCCAAGGAAGTAGGGAACCCAACTCTCTCCTTCTCTCCCAGTTCTACTCTATACTCATGTCACTTGCCCCTACTTCTTTTTCCCTGTTGTAGGACCCCTGGAGCTCACCACCGACGAGCTTGCCCGAGAGGATCTTCTCCTACGAGGACCATCTCCCCGAGCTCCTCCTGCGGTAACCATGCCTCCCCCAACCTTCCTAGGTCCCTAGAACCCCCTCTAACCCCTCCCCTTGAACATTCAGACACTCCTGCAGCAGATCCGGCGAGCTACCGAGGCCACCGAGGCGTCCTCCGTCGTCGTCACACGCAGATCTACACTCGGGTACCAAAGTCATCCATGCCGCCCATCGACGGACTCCCCACGGTGAGCCGCATCTCCTCCACATCTCCCCGTCGCCCCTCCGTGCCCCTAAGGAGAGCCCCGACCTGCGATCGATCCCCCTAGGGTTCCCTCTAATCCGCCCGGTCGGGGGAAGAAGATGAAGCCAGCACCGTAGATCTTCACTAGATACGGTGGCTGTCCTTCCCCCATACCCCTTCGGTCGCTCCCACTTGTTGAAGGGCGGGCCCCGCCGAGCGGAGATTTACTCCCTCCCGCTCGCTGCACTCTCGTGCGCGTTGCCACCCTGGGTGGGCTGACTTCGCCCTAACCGGCCCATCTCCCTTCCGATTCTGGCCCAAAACCTTACCCTCATTTCTTCTTTTTGCTCAGATTTGAAGAGTTGTAGGTTAGTTTAATTACAAACAAAAATGTAAATAACCCAAATAAATAAAGTTAATATTTTTCTCAGATACTCCAGTCTCTTTTCTAACATGCAGACTCAGATTTGGACCAAAGTGTTGTCTAAAATAATTATGATAAATCCCCTACTAAGATTTGTCCATAACACTAAATAAATTCTCTAGAAAGTTTTATAACTCCAAATGACCTAAAGCCAATTGTTGTTGGAAGGTACTGACCATAGATTTCATACCCCCCTGACCCCAACCTATTTGGCATCATAGTTTTCCCTTGAAAAAAATAACAAAAACAGAGCCTTTCTGCCTTTAGTACATTCCCTAGGCCAAGCCAAAAGATTTTTTGACCTAAGTCCAACTCCCAGATGACACCCACATCCATATCTTCCAAAACCCAGCTGCTCATATTTGTATGAGCCTCTGTTGAATTTTAGTGAATTAAACTCTTCTGTGCATGGTTTAATCACTAAAAAATTCACCACAGAAGCTTTGTTACTCCAAAATGATTTATTCCAATTTATACAGAAAGGTATTCTCAGTACCTAACATGTGTCCTTGGAATCAACTAAAAACCTCTGTTTATTAAAAGTTATGAAAAGAAAAAAATCCCAGCTAGTACTGTCTTTGGGAATTTCTCAAGGGCATTGTGGTAATTGTTTTGGGGTGATTCCAACTCCTCTTGATTCAGTCCATGAAATACTACTTAATCACCCAAGTAAATAATTTTTGGAACTCCGGAGAAGTTCTGGTGAAATATTTCCTAAAACTAAGGTTTTATCCACTATAAAATCCATTATAAATCAAGGGAAATTGATAAAATAGTGAAACCACTTTTGTTGGCTTCATTTTATCAATACCTAAGTGATGGTATAACTCTTATACAATGTTATATAAATATCAAGTCCTTTATCGAAAACCCCTCTCTTAAGTAGTTCCTAGACTCCCTTTTCCAAATGGATTCTCCACCTAATGCCTCCAATTCTTTTGCCAATCCTAACCACCAACCTCCAACATCTCACTGATGTATATCTTGTATTTATCCTTTACTTGTTGTATGGTTTTATTTTTGTATGCTTGCACTGATTGGTGTATTGTTCGTTTGTATGTATGCCCGATAGCGGCGATAGTTGCGATTGTGTGACGCCGAGAAGAAGGAAGGATCGGGATATTCTTTTATTATTATTATTGGTTTTCTGGTTATCTAACGCCGTCAAGGGACTTCTCGCTGGTCACAGGCAAGCCACCATTTCCTGAACTCCTATATTAACCTACTCTTGTTTATCAACTGTTTTATATCTCGTTTATAAATTGCATGATCACCGGCATGGTTTGTTTCAAATAAAAGTGTGTGAGTAACTTGGCTCCTCCAAGTTATGGATGAGTGTCCATTAGGACACCTACCCTTTTTGCACCTATGTCTACCCCTTTAGACTGAGGCAAAGATGATTAGCATCTCCCCTCTTGGAACCCGCACGAGCTTTCAAAGATAAAACTATTATGGGTTCTTACCCTACTAAAAAGTTTTCAAAATAAAACCCTTGGAAATAGGCATCATTTCCGAGTGGAAGTATTACAAAAAGAACATATGAGGTGGATGAAGAGAAAGTCAAGCAAAAGAAAGAGAAGGGGATGTTCTAAGCCAATGTCCGGAACAATTTTATCCGTGCAACCACATTACCGCAGACGCTGGGGCTTAGCTCGTAGTTTGTGATCTGTGGCATCCCACAAAACCACTACTAGAAAATCGCGTTGATTTTTGTGCATTGCATCATCATGACCGCATGCTCATGTCATCATGCCTCATTGCATTTGAGCTTCGTCATGTCATCATGCATTTGTTTGTCGAAACCTATTTTCTAAAAGCCTAGTTTGGTTTTCTAAATAATCCCCGTCTCAATTTCAAATCAAAGCGTCGGGCTCTTCCGGGTCTTTTCTTTGTCTAAAAAAACTAATTACAAAAGTTATTTTAAATTAAACAAAAATTTATATTAATTTTAGGGGGCAGCCGAACCGGGCCGTTCCGACCCAGTCGGCCACCCCCAGTACAAAACCAGCCTGTCCTAAAACCCTTTTCTACCTAAACCTAGTCTACCCAGCCCCCTCCACCTCACCCCGACCAATCCCCTCCCTCCACCTCATCGTTCCCTCCACCTCATCCTCCACACAGCCACCTCACCAATCCCTGCTCCACCCCTCTCCCTTACACCCCGGCCCCACCTCCTGCACCCGGTCCCACCCCGCAGCCCTCACTCCCTCACCTGCCGACGCCAACCCCACCCGCCTGACCCCACGCTCCTGGCCACTCCCTACCCACACTCCCTCTCTCCTCCTGGCCCCACCCCGGCCCCACCACCCCTTCTCCTCTCTCCCCCGACCCCGCTCCTCTTCCTGCATCACCACGCTCCCCCGACCTCGCCCGCGTCTCCTCCCCCGCTTCCCGGCGCCGGCCTCCGCCATCGCTCGGTTCCTCCCCACCTTCCCCGCCACCGCACGCCTCCCCGCTCACCTCGCGACCTCCAGACCCGTTGCGCCGTCTCCTCTTCCTCTGCTCGCCCCGGTGGCCGTCCCCCTCGTCACGGCCTGTGCTCGCCTCCGTCGGGCCGCCTTCCACCCCGCCTCCCTGCCGCCAAGCCCGACCGCGGCCTTCCTCCACCTCGGGTTCCACCTCTCCCTTACGCCACCGCCGTCGTTCCCCCTGGCCTCCTCCCCGGTAGCGTCCTTCCGCCACCGCGGCCCTTCTCCGTCGCCGCCGTGGGCTCCCCACCAGCGGCCCGCCTCGCCTCCTCCTCCTCGTCGCCGACCCGGGGCCTGTTCCCCTCCTCCCCGTCGAGGCTGCCGCCGCGGCCCTTCCTCCTCCTCGTCGCCATCGCAGGGCCCCCCCCCCCCCCCCGAGCCGCCTCGCCGCCGGCAGCGAGCCCCGCCGCTACTTCTTCCTCCAACCGTCGGCGTCCCTCGAGCATCTCTGCGCCGCCATCGGCGCCATCTCTGAGCGCCCTCGTCCCCGTCCTGCGCGGCTCCTGTTCCCACATCAATCCCGCCACCGTGGCTCGTCGGGTCGCCTTCCTCTGTCCATCGGCCATGCGCTGCCGACGTCGCGTCATCGCCTCACCTTTCCCCATCTGTTTGTGGCTCGCGCTCCCGCCGCCAGTGCGCCGGCCTCCGCATCACTGGCGCCGCCCGGGTTCCACTTTCCCAAATCTTTTCACAAGCAGCGGCACATTTGCTGGCTTGTACTCGCGTGGGCGTGCCTGGTGTTGATCTACTATGTGCGTGCTTCCGAGGGCATGTCCTGCTGCAGTTGATGTTCAGATGGTGTGTCCGTGTGGTGGTGGTTTTGGTGATGGATATGGTGGGGTTAACTGAAGATGGCCTTGATGCGCTACCGCAAATCAAGACCTTCCTGCATATGCGAACGAGATGTTGGACAAGATCATCAATGTCGTGGACAAGATCTTCCAAAGACCAACGGTGCGGAACCACAAGGCCTTTGGGGGTGGAACCGACAAGATCTACATCACGGAGCACCAAGAACTCCTTCATGGATCCGAAGGCCGAACCCTCAAACGCCAAGTACTTCCCTCGGACGCCAAAACCCGAACCTGAAGAACGCCAAGATCGCCACGAGGACGCTCCCGAACGCCAAGACCGACTTGATGGCGCGGACCCGACAAGGTCTTCGCAACGAAAAGATCGACACCGACCAGGACGAATCCGACGCGCCCCGACGCCGAACCAAGTCCTTCTTCACGGAACTCCAAGATCTACTCCGTTATCCGAGAACGATCCCGCCGAGACCGAACCCCAGATCCGAACCCTGAGACCGAACCCCGAACCCCCTGAACCAAGATCTTCCGAACCCATGTGTGACCCCTTTCTCGAGCCCTATTTTTATAAATGTAATATCAAACTGTTGCATATTAAATTGTTCATGCATGCATACTTGTCTGTGGTTTGGGGGCCTTATGCCGATTCACATTATAATTAGATATGGGGCCCATATGCGTGCAAATCTAGTCTTATATTGGCCTCATTTAAATTTGTGTAGCGAACCGGTGATATATTTTGCCATGTTAAGACAACAATTAAATTGCGGGGTAGTTAAATAACTTGAACCATCTGAATAATTGTCGGGACCCTGGTTCCGCTTAATGTGGCCTAGTTGCATCGCACATTTGCCATGTCATACATCATACATGCATCATGCCTGATCTTTTGTCGTAGTATTAAATATTGCATCCGGTGTTTATTCTAGTGTTTTGGTTCTTCGCGGATAAGTCCGTTGAGTTGATGCGAGTGTCGACCCGATCTTCGGTTGAACCTTCGGCAATGTTTTCAGGCGAGCACCTCCCCCCTTTTCTACATATCTTACTTTTATAGTATTTATTCCCTCCTGTTGATCTATTGCTTTCTATGTTGCGTTGCTCTAGTTTTCGTACCCGTGATATCCCTTGCAGCCTTATATTGCCTTGGACACATCCTATTACCTGTTGTTTGGTAGATAGTTGGACCTGCGCGTCGTAGTCGCTGGCTCAAGTGCTGTTGCGTGTCGTCAAGTACCACCGTTGTTGGAGTATTGCCGTATGTTAAGGTTGGAGATGATCATGGCTTTCATTATCGTTTACTTTAATTACTGTCTAACAACTAAAATTGAAGTAGGTAAATGCAGAGGCACAGGTGGGCAATAGATGTTATTTGGTTGTTAACCGTCCACTTGTGTCCCGTAGGACCCCGAGTACTTGATACATGTTCCTTGAATATTCGCTCTATCCACATCCGGGAGGATTATGGGACCCTCCTGAGCCAGAGCTTGATTCATTCTTATTTCTTGGGGCCACAAACTAGTTTGAGGTTTTATTTACTATCCTGTACTTATGCCATGCTTTACTGCTTTATTTACGATTGTGCGAGGAGCACCTGTACTGTTTAGGATCGTGACCCGTTTTCGCGGTATCGACAAGCCCAGTCACACTTTCGGGTTCCCAGTCGTTTACAGCCGGCCCCACAAACCTTGAGCCCGTCTCGAAGTCAGCTAACTTCGTTGCGGGTATACTTAATGGGGTGGCCCCCTGAAATATTTCTGAATATTGTGATTGCTTTGTCGTGAGAGCATCGTTGGGTGGACGACTTGGAGCACAGTATCTCGATCATAGACAACTATAACTAAAGTAGTGCTATAAATTTGACTTTATAATGACTAGTAATCAGCTTCACTATAATGGAATGGCTAAATAAAACTGCCAACACTTGCTTGTTTGGGTTGTCGCTTGCGACCATTGTATCTGACTAGTAAGTATTGCAACTACAACGGAATGGCTAAATAAAAGTACCAACAACTGCTGGGTTTTGGGTTACCTCATGCTAATTGTATTTGACTAGTAAGTGTCACAACTACAACGGAATGGATAAATAAAACTTCCCACCGCTTATTTTATCAGGATGACTACCTATATTTGACTAGTAATTGCCGCAACTATAACGGAATGAGTAAAACTGCCAACGGTGTGAGTCCCTCGGTTGACTTCCTCGTTTGGTCTCGAGGGGGAAATACCAGGATGGGTATGTTTGGTGGTAGTATCAGGTTGGTTCCGAATAGGTCTTTCTTACCCCTCTCTGATAGCCGTTAGTTGTATCGAGTCTCTATAGGTTGTTTAGCGCATGCCACGCTGCCGCTCAGTCCACCATACCTATGTAGGCGAGGACCGCCGAATTCTAGCCTCGCTGCAATCGCCTCGATCGACCGCTCTCTCTTTTCCTTTGCCCTTTGTCGGCACCCTTTTGTTTAAGCAGGTTTTGAGATCGGCGTCTTTATAGGTTACCCTTCCGGCTTGGCCTGGGCAGGGTTATGGACGCCATTGGTTATTCTTCAGGGCTCTTAGCCCCATTTGCATCTTGTCCGTAGTCGGACGCTGTATCATTTTCAAGGTGATTTGGATCTTTGTTATGTATATCTATATTCTTGACTCTTGGAGTCGTGTTGTATATATATCTGTTCTGTGGGTCCCATCGAGGACAGTTGTGTGATGTTATTACTTCGTTTTCCACCCGCACGAAAGTGCCTGGTGGGCACCTTTGAATCGTTTCTATGCGGGTTTGGCGGGTTTCGCTAAAACTTGCATAGGGCCGATTCTGAGGGTGTTACATGATCCTTAGTCGGGGCTGCTCGTACTCGCTAAAGGGGAGAAATCCCCTGAAATCCGGGATGTCTGGGACAAGGCACTGGTGCAATAATTGGGTCTCTCGTGGACGGTATGCTTTTAGGTAGCATGGATGGAAGATTGTCACTATTGCTATCTGCCAGACTTCGGTCTGTAGATAGGGGTCAGTATGGGAGGAAGGACCAGGGTCATCGTACACCATACTCGTACCGGAGAGAACAACCCAAAAGGAAAAGCCGTCGTTGCTAGGGATGGACAAATGAAAGGCTTAAGTTTGATTATCTGAACCCCTATCTACTGTGTGTAGCAGGTCGTGGTTTTATCCCGGCGAATGTATTGATTCTTCTGGGTAAAGTGTACAAACTCTATAGAGTCTAATCTATTCGAATAGCCGTGTCCACGGACAAGGACGGTTGGAATGGCAAGGGCTAGGAGGACCCTTCGGATAAGTTGAGATGAAATAAAGGATGTGACTTGGTCACGAGGAAAGATA
This sequence comes from Avena longiglumis, assembly GCA_030063025.1. Lineage (NCBI taxonomy): Eukaryota > Viridiplantae > Streptophyta > Magnoliopsida > Poales > Poaceae > Avena > Avena longiglumis. Next base: position 138,450,652 of record CP125978.1, read on the forward strand.
AGAATGAGTTTGGTCTTGACCAGTGATGGTCTACGACGTTTAAATAGGGTTTTACAACAAAATAGTTTTAAATCTTTTTAACAAGGATGTGGAGATGTCCGGATTTTCTAAAAGGAGGAATATTTTACAAAAACTCTTTTTCAACAAAGATATAGAGATGCCAATGTAGGTCTTTCAAAAGTAAACAAAACTGTTTTAAATCTTTTTAACAAGGATGTGGAGATGTCCGGATTTTCTAAAAGGAGGAATATTTTACAAAAAATCTTTTTCAACAAAGATATAGAGATGCCAATGTAGGTCTTTCAAAAGTAACTATAGTATAGAGCTATCTCGCCACAGCCAAATATGCATTATCTTGTTACCTTGTCTCGGTGGTTTGCGAGTACATTCAAAGTACTCACCGTCATTGTCCCTGGCTATTTACTTGGCCAGATTGCAGATGTTAAGAAGGAACGAATGTGCTGACGTCTATGCGAGCTAGGCCGTCTTCCCAGTCAGTTGCATGTAGGTTAAGGCACGGGCTCTGCGCTGAAGACTTCCGCTACTTGTGTTGTAAATGCCATAATGGCCTCCTTGTAAGTTGTTGTACTCGTTACTTTATGGATGATGTAATGATACTAGTCAGTTATGCTCACGGCTCACTGATCATGGGAACGTGAATTGTATGCATAACGGGTATTCTCGGACCATAAATGAGGGGTGCCACAGACATGGTATTAGAGTCATCCTGACTGTAGGAGACCTTAGTTAGCATGGACGTTAGACAGGACAACCTCTATTTATGAAAACACCGGTCTTCGCAAACTATTTTCTCAAAATCTTTTCGAAAGATTGCTTATCTCATCTTATCTGACTTAAACCTTTTGAAAGTGGATTTCTCTACATCTCGTCTACTTCAAACGTTTTGTTTTCAAAACGAAATTCCGACTTGGAGACTATGAAGACGGAGATCCCGGAATGAAGAGACATCGAGACAAGCGAAGCAAAGGAGCTACCAACGACGACAGACTCTACAAAATCGCCCTACCAACGGAGCCCTTCACCGTCCCCAAATAAATCAAGTACGGCCTCGACGACAACAGACGACAAGACAGAAGATAAGACCTTCGTAACGTCCGTATTTAGGATTAACACCCCTAAAATAGGATTTCCTTTATGGCGTGTCGTCACCTCCTTAGTACCTATGGTATGCCCTGTTTGCTTGTCATGTGCGTGTATGATGCTTGAAGTGTGTTGATTGTCTGCCTGGAATCTTCCAACCAAAAGTTTTGACCCCCTAGTTGGTAGATCCCGATGCTAACCCTTGCAACCTCCTAGCCATAAAACCTCTCCTCGGCAGGATGGCCACATAAGAAAAGCCTCGACAACCCCAAGTAAAGCCTTAAGGTGGAAAGACGGCGTCTTTCCACTCAACTCCAATGAACCCCAGTTGACCCATCACCGTCAACCATAGCTCTCCATCCAATATTATACCTCGCCAAATAACCTCTACCCTCGCACTTGAAAGACTAACCTCGTAGCCTCAATTCCTTCTGTAGCCCAAGACCCTTCTCCACAAAAGATGGATCCCTCCCGCTCGGAAAGCATCATCGTAGGAGAAAGTTTCTGGCCCTTTGAACAGAAACTGCGTGAGCTATTGAAGATCATCCGTCGTCCCCAACCTAAGATCAAAGGGACAGAGCTTCCTCGCAGCAATTCAAGCATAGCTCAGTGGGTCATCAAGGCCACCATTCCAAAGCGTGAGAACGACCCCGAGCCCATCATCTTCACTTTCATTGACCACAACTGGGTAGATGGAGTCGTGCGAGCGATACAACAAATCATGGCACGCCTCTGCAAGATCCATGAAGAGGATATGAAGGATACCCCTTACCACCTGTTCGGGAAGCATGATAAGGATGGTCTCCCCACCGAATCTTTCCTCACCTGCTGCATTGGAATTCAGCTGGAAAATATGGAGTACCTCCTGCAACGCCATCAACAAGACCTCGACAAGACCCGTCGTCAGAACATCCTCATGCATATGGATCTCGCCATACTCCGTACCCGGGAGAAGAGTCTTCAGGCCGCCAACGCTCGTCTAAAAAGGAGAGTGGCCTCCCTAACCTCCTCAACTTCTGAAGCTATTAACTCCGAGACGGAGAATGAGGAGTTGTCCTTCTATGAGTATAAACCTATCTTCCAGTCAACCCCAGCAGAACACCCACCTGCAGAAACAACTTCGGAGGCAGATACGACCCTCACCCTCACTGCCGAAGAGTTGAATATTCCTCACACCCCTGAGGAACTGCAGTATCTGAAGTCAATGCAACAACTCAAGTAGGAAAAACTAGGGTCAAGCGATACCCATGGAGTAGTCTTCGTCTCTCGACTCACCCCTTGTGGCATAGTGAAGTACCCATGTATCGCCCCAGAACCTGTTTGTAAAACTCTAAGTGCCTTGCCGCCCTGCGGCACAAACCCGTTTTGTAAAACCTTATGTACCTCCGCCACCGACCGGTTTGAACCTGCTAAATGTATGGATGTATGCAAGCATGATATCCTTCTTTGCATGTTTTACCCACGATGTTGCATCAGACCAAACCCCTGTAGTTTTGCTCTAAGGGGGAAAGACTGCGTCTTTCCCGCCCAAAAACCCTATAGACCCATGGAATCGACCGCCTATCCAACATCCAGGTGTATCAAGACCTTGAAGAGAGAAAGTCGATAAAAAGGCAAAGAAATAAAGAAGACTCCACTCACCATCTTGCCTCAAGAAGGAAGTACCTCGTCAACGCTAAACCTACCTAGACTCGACCTAAGGGGAAAAGACTACGTCTTTTCCACTAGTTTAATCTAAATGCCCAAACCTGAAGCCCCTCAACTCCAACCCATGACTAACCACGCTGAGTCTTTGCAAAACTTATTAGCGCCTAATAATTTCCACCGCTGAAATTGTTAAGCGGATGTTATCACCCAAACCCTACTCCTCCCTAATCTTGGGACGAGATTATTTTAAGGGGGAAAGGTTTGTAACATCCCAATTTCAGCAACCCTGATTAAAGTCCAAAAGGCAAAAATCAGGGGGAACAAAAACTTTTTATTGCATTGTAAGCTTACCTGTTTGCTTGTGCTCAAGCAACTGTTGGTGTATTAGTTGTATACCCCTCATCTCAACCCTAGTTTACAAAAAGCTATTTTACAAAAGAAATGTCGTAGCTCATCCTTCATATTCTCAAATGTTCTGGCATTTCAAAAACCTGATCCAAGATAACTCTGACACAACAAAATATTTTTCTAGTCTCTATTACCAAAACTATGGAGACATATATATATAATCTCCTTATGTTTTCAACACAGAACCTTCAACTACTCTTACCCCTAGGTTTTCCAAACACCTTTATTAAAACCTTTTCATCTCAATCTTGGTAGAGATACCAAGATGGTACTTATCTTACTTAAAATCAAAACCCCTTTCCAAAATACCCCATCCTTACCTCAAGCTAGGCTTGATGGTAACCCTAGTACTAGTTGGATAAGTAGCATGATGAATTGCCTTGATCTGTTGTCTGATGAATTTCCTTGATCTATTGTTTTCCTTGTTTTCTTAGGAACTAGAGTGAGCTAGTCTAGTATCTCATCCCTTAGGACCCAATCCTTGCTTCTAATCATCAATCTCAAAGCAAGCATCCAAGTCTGGATCTATCCTAAGTCACTCAAGTGATCATCTCATCTCATGCTTATCTCAATCCAAGGCTAATCCCTCTGGATGGTTTCCAACCCAGTGGAGACCCAATCCAAGCATGAATCCCCTATACTTAGTTAGTACATCAACATATTCTCCTTGATCTTGATTTTGGAACCCAGCATCCTCTCAAAATCCTCTACACTTGCACTCTAGTCTAAAACCCTAAAATCTGCCAAAATGGCGAAGTCTGGATTTCTTATCTTGATACCACCTTTAGAGCTCTACCTTTTCCAACCAGTGTGCATTCTTGAGGATGTAATTGAACCATATTTTAGTACATCTTTAGAACTACCAAAGCCCACTCCTTCCCTTGGCTAAGCCCTTCTAATTCCCACTCATCCATGATGGTTTTGTAGTCAACATAATAATCTTTTCTGCAAATTTTATCATCTTGCCTACTTTGGCAGAATCTCACTTATATATGCCACCTCCCCTTGACCAACTCCTTGTTTGGTTATGACCTACTAATCATAACCTATCAACTCCCACTTCACTTGTTTCCATTGGAGCCTTGTGTTTCCTAAACCCACCTGGTTTAGGAGGCTACCTGATGTATCTGTTATGGCAGCCTTATTTTCAACAAAGTTTGCCATCTCATCTAGATCACCTCAAATGCAAACAAGCCCAAATATTGCTTCCATGATCATCTATATGACATGGTCTATCCATACATATACCCCTTGTACCAAGGTGAGCTCTGAGCTCCCTAATCCAAGCTTGTTTAGGTGGTATCAAATTAACTAAACCTTAGATCCTTCCCCTATCTAGTTTCCATTCTTTTCACCACTTTTCTTCAAAAACAAGGTTTACCTTAATGAATACATCAAGTTTACATCATCTACCTTGGATATGAGCATCCCCAAATAATTCTCCCAATTATTTGGAATATTAAATTATTTCTTTTCCTTTACTTACCAATTTCTCGAAATCCTTGACTATGAAGGCAAGTTTGTTTTTCTCCAAATCACCTTGCCAAACCAAGGCACATTTGATGCCTATATTTCATATTCCATCTTTAAAACTCAACAATAAATATTTTTGAGATTCTTTATTATTTCTTTTTGCCCTTTTTCTTAAATGGCAGAAACAAGAAATAATTCCCCAAAAATACTTTTCCACCTCAATAAATCCCAATAAAATTCTTCAATGTGTGTTATGGTATTTAGGACCATATAACATCAAAAACCAAGCTTTCCCAATGTAAAAATATCATTTTTTGCTTCCATAATTTTTCAGCACTTTTTGAAGAAGTGCATTTAATTGGATTATAATCATCAGAAAAATCCCATTTAAATCATGAAGTGATTATTTGATCTACTCCACATACCAGTACCATTTCCACACTTTTCTCCATGCAAATTTATCCACTTCCTTCACAAGCCACAAAATGATCAACATTTTGCAAATCAAGCAAACTTGATTCAAACCAACTCCAAACATCACCAAATCTTGTCAAGCACTACACCATAGCATCATACCTCAACCCTGGTCGACTAGAACTGTAGCACTACAATATCCCACCCCCACTCCTCTTGTCCCTTGTGTTTTTTTGTGAGAGGGACAAAGGTCATGTCCCTTCAAAGCCATATTAAAACCATTGCAGCAGCCTCTCTGCCTCTCTCCACCCTCTCTACTCAACCACAGCCCCCCGACACCTCCCAGAACCGCCCTTATCCACCAACCATAGCCCTGTCCCACTCCCCAAGCTCCTCCATGAGCTTGTTCCACCATAGACCCTTCCCTCTCAGAATAAATAGGCCAGAGGCCTTATCTCTCGCCCTGCTCCCTCATGTCTCCCCCAACCCACAAGAGAGCCTCCCCCATAGCTCCCCTCTCCTTCCCCTACCTTGCCTTGATCAAAGATATGAGAGAAAGCACCTTCTCGGGTTAATACTTTCTTGCAAGATTGACAAGGAAGTGGGCCACCCAACTCTCTCCTTCTCTCCTAGATCTACTCCTCTATACACAAGTCACTTGCCCTGCTTCTTTTTTCCTGTTGCAGGACCCCTGGAGCTCGCCACCGACGAGCACCTGAGAGGAGCTTCTCCGACGCGGACCATCTCCCTGTGGTCCTCCTGCGGTAACCACTCCTCCCCTAACCTTCATAGGGCCCTAGAACCCCCTCTAACCCCTCCCCTTGGACATGCATACGCTCTCGCAGCAGCTCCGGTGAGCTACCGAGGCCACCAAGGCGTCCTCTGTCGTCGTCATGCGCAGATCTACCCCCGGGCACCAAAGCCGGCCACGCCGCCCATCGACGGACTCCCCACGGTGAGCCGCATCTCCTCCACCCCTCCATGTCGCCCCTCTGTGCCCCTAAGGTGATCCCCACCCTGCGCCCGAGCCCCCTAGGGTTCCCTCTAATCCGCCCGGTCAGGGGAAGAAGATGAAGCCAGCACCATAGATCTTTACTAGATCCGGCGGCTGTCCTTCCCCCATACCCCTTCGTCCGCTCCCTCTGGCTGACGGGCGGGCCCCGTCGAGCAGTGTTTGACTCCCTCCCGCTCACTGCACTCTCGTGCGTGTCGCCACCCCGGGTGGACCGACTTCGCCCTAACCGGCCCATCTCCCTTCCAATTCTGGCCCAAAACCCTGCCCTCCTTTGTTCTTTTTGCTCAGGTATGAAGAGCTGTAGGTTAGTTTAATTATAAACAAAAATGGAAATAACCCAAATAAATAATGTAAATATTTTTCTCAGATACTCTAGTCTCTTTTCAAACATGCAGACTCAGATCTGGACCAAAGTGTTGTCTAAAATAATTATGATAAATCCCCTACTAAGATCTGCCAAGAACACTAAATAAATTCTCCAGAAAATTTTATAACTCCAAATGACCTAAAGCCAATTGTTACTGGAAGGTACTGACCATATATTTCATACCCCATTGACCCCAACCTATTTGGCATCTTAGTTTTCCCTTCACAAAAATAACAAAAACAGAGCCTTTCTACCTTTAGTAAATTCCCTAGGCCAAGAAAAAATAGGTTTTGACCTAAGTCCAACTCCCATATGACACACACATCCATATCTTCCAAAAACCAGTAGCTCATATTTTTATGATCCTCTGTTGAATTTTAGTGAATTAAACTCTTCTTTGCATGGTTTAATCACTATCAAAATCACCACAGAAGCTATTTTACTCCAAAATGGTCGATTCGAATTTCTACAGAAAGGTATTCTAGGTACCTAACATGTGTACTTGGAATCAACTAAAAATCCTCTGTGAATTAAAAGTCATGAAAAAAACAAATCCTAGCCAGTACTGTCTTTGGGAATTTCTCAAGGGCGTTTTGGTAATTATTTTGAGGTGATTCCAACTCCTCTTGATTGAGTCTATCAAATACTACTTAATCACCCAAGGAAATAATTTTTGGAACTTTAGAGAAGTTCTGGTGAATTATTTCCGACAACTAGGGTTTTATCCACTATAAAATCCATTATAAATCAAGGGAAATTGATAAAATAGTGAAACCACTTTTGTTGGCTTCATTTTATCAATACCTAACTGATGGTATCATTCTTATACAATGGTATCATACATATCAAGTCCTTGATCGAAAACCCCTCTCTTAAGTAGTTCCTAGACTCCCTTTTCCAAATGGATTCTCCCCCTAATGCCTCCAATTCTTTTGCCAATCCTAACCACCAACCTCCAACATCTCACTGATGTATATCTTGTAGTTATCCTTTACTTGTTGTATGGTTTGATTTTTGTATGCTTGCACTGATTGGTGTATTGTTCATTTGCATGTATGCCCGATAGCAGCGATAGTTGCGATTGTGTGACGCCAAGAAGAAGGAAGGATCGGGATATTCTTTTATTATTATTATTGGTTTTCTGGTTATCTAATGCCGTCAAGGGACTTATCTCTGGTCACAGGCAAGTCACCATTTCCTGAACTCCTATATTAACCTACTCTTGTTTATCAACTGTTTTATATCTCGTTTATAAATTGCATGATCACCGGCATGGTTTGTTTCAAATAAAAGTGTTTGAGTAACTTGGCTCCTCCAAGTTATGGATGTGTGTCCATTAGGACACCTACCCTTTTTGCACCTATGTCTACTCCTTTAGACTGAGGCAAAGATGATTAGCATCTCCCCTCTTGGAACCCACGGGCTTTCAAAGATAAAACTATTCTGGGTTCTTACCCTACTAAAAAGTTTTCAAAATAAAAACCTTGGAAATAGGCATCATTTCCGAGTGGAATTTCTACAAAAAGAAGATATGAGGTGGATGAAGAGAAATTCAAGCAATAGAAAGAGAAGGGATGTTCTAAGCCAATGTCTGGAACAATTTTATCTGTGCAACCACATTACCCTAGACGCTGGCGCTTAGCTCGTAGTTTGTGATCCTTAGCCGGGTCTGCTCGTACTCGCTAAAGGGGAGAAATACCCTAAAATTCGGGTTGTTTGGGACAAGGCACTGGTGCAACAATTGGGTCTCTCGCGAACGATATGCTTTTAGGTAGTACGAATGGAAGATTGTCACTATTGTTATCTACCTGACTTCGGTCTGGAGATAGGGGTCAGTACGGGAGGAAGGACCAGGGTCATTGTACCCCATACTCGTACCGGAGAGAACAACCCGAAAGGAAAAGCCACCGTTGCTAGGGATGGACAAATGAAAGGCTTAAGTTTGATTATCGAAACCCCTGTCTACCATGTGTAGAAGGCCATGGTTTTATCCCGGCGGATGTATTGATTCTTGTGGGTAAAGTGCACAAACTCTGCACAGTCTAATCTATTCGAATAGCCGTGTCCACGGACAAGGATGGTTGGAACGGCAAGTTCTAGGAGGACCCTTCGGATAAGTTGAGATGAAATAAAGGATGTGACTTGGTCACGAGGAAAGATAAGAATGAGTTTGGTCTTGACCAGTGATGGTCTAAGACGTTTAAAAAGGGTTTTACAACAAAACTGTTTTAAATCTTTTTAACAAGGATGTGGAGATGTCCGGATTTTCTAAAAGGAGGCATATTTTACAAAAACTCTTTTTCAACAAAGATATAGAGATTCCAATGTAGGTATTTCAAAAGTAACTATAGTATAGAGCTATCTCGCCACAGCCAAATATGCATTATCTTGTTACCTTGTCTCGATGGTTTGCGATTACATTGAAAGTTCTCACCGGCATTGTCCCTGGCTATTTACTTGGACAAATTGCAGATGTTAAGAAGGAACGAAGGTGCTGACATCTATGCGAGCTAGGTCGTCTTCCCAATCAGTTGCATGTAGGTTAAGGCACGGGCTCTACGCTGAAGACTTCCGCTACTTGTGTTGTAAATGCCATAATGGCCTCCTTGTAATTTGTTGTACTTGTTACTTTATGGATTATATAATGATACTAGTTGGTTATGCTCACGGCTCACTGATCATGGGAACATGAATTGTCTATGGCACCCTTGATTTACGGTCCGAGAATACCGTTATGCATACAATTTCACGTTCCCATGATCAGTGAGCCGTGAGCATAACCGACTAGTATCATTACATCATCCATAAAGTATCAATTTACAAAACTTACAGTATTGCCATTATGGCAATTTCAACACAAATAGCGGAAGTCTTTGATCGCAGAGCCCATGTCATGCCTTAACCTATAGGAGACTGACTAGGAGACAGCCTAGCTCGCATAGACATCAGCTTCTTCATCATTTCTCGATCTTCTGAAATCTAGCCAAGTAAATAGCCAGGGACAATGCCGGTGAGTACTTTGAATGTACTCGCAAACCACCTTAAAAGAACAAATATAAAGGATATGTAATATGGTTGTGGTAGGATGGCTTCATCAGAGGTTCTTTTATAAACTAGTTTCTCGTGTAGATATAGCATATCTCTATATCTTTGTTGAAAAACTTTAATAAAACATTTTGGAAACATTTTGAAAAGTTTTGGAAAACACTAAGATTGGGTCACCCATTTGAATTTTCCTCTCGGTCATCTTATGACCAAACTCCTTTCCTTCCTTCCTGACCATCTCAGGGTTAAAACATTTCCAATGTAGGGGTTCGTAGCATGGAAAACGAAAAAATTCTATCGCATGAACACACACAAGCTAAGATCTATCTACTAGATTGCAGCAACGAGTCGATAGAGTACTAACCCTCGAAGATCCAAAGCAGTTAATGAGAGCAGATTCTCGTGGATGATGTAGTCGTACACTTCCGATCTCAAGTTCGCGTAGACGATCCTTCCGGTGCTGCGTTCCGGCAGCGCTTCCGCAGTCGATCACGCGTTCGGTACTCGATGAAGACCTTCCTCTCTCTTGTTCCAGCAGGCAGCGGAGGTTGTAGCACTCTCCTCGCGATTCCCGCAGCATGACGGCGTGGTACCGGAAGTAGAGGGGAGATCTCGCAGGGCTTCGCCTTAAGCCGGAGCGAGTATGGTGGAGTATGAGAGAGGCCTTGGCGATCTACGGTTTAGAGGCCACCAAGGGGAGGTCTTGGTCGGCGTCTAGGGTTTGGGGAAACCCTAACTCGCCGAGTTTAGAGGAGTCACTAGGCGGCGGCGGCTTGGAGGTGGCCGGCGACTTAGAGGCTAGGGTTTTAGGTGTGTGGAGAGGGGGCGCCCTACCCCTCCTTATATAGGAGGGGAGAGGCGGTTTGGGGAGGAGGGAGTCCTCCTCCAACTCCTCCTCATGGCCGGCGGGTGGGAGGGAGAGGGACTTCCTCCCTAAGTAGGTTTCCTACTCTCCCTCCACCAAGCAAACTTGAGATTTGACTTTTGAAATTGGCATTTGACTTTCAAACTTCGATTTGATTTCTTCTCTTTATTTTGCCCAGCCAAGCGACCTAGTACATGATGCAACCATTCCACATTGTCATGACACATACATGTACCCTTCCCCTCCGGAGTGCCGGGCCTTCCAGACCCTTCTAGAACATTCCTGGTGAAAACACCGGAATCATTTCCGAACTCCGAAACAGGACTTTCCTTATATGAATCCTATTCTCTGGATCTCCTCGTGATATCCCATATCCCATCCGAGACTCCGAACAACATTCGGTCTCTTACTCACCATTCCATAACTACTCATCGAATCCTTAAGTGTGTCTCCCTACGGTTCGTGAATTATGCGTACATGACCGAGACACTTCTCCGATCAATAACCAATAGAGGAATCTGGAAATTCATATGGCTCCCACATATTTCTACGATTACTTTGCGATCGAATGAACCACTTACATACGATACCAATTTCCCTTTATCTCACGATAGTTTACTTATCCGAGGTTTTGATCGTCGGTATCTCTGCATACCTAGTTCAACCTCGTTACTGATAAGTACTCTTTTCTCATTACCGTGATATGTGATCCCTTGTGAGCCAGTCACATGCTTGCAAGCCAATTGGATGACATTCCACCGAGAGGGCCCATAGCATATCTATCTGTCATATGGATGGACAAATCCCACTCTTGATCCATGTGCCTCAACCCATACTTTCCTAACACTCAATGCCACCTTTATAGCCACCCAGTTACGGTGTGGTGTTTGATGTTATCAAAGCATCCTTCCAGTGATGGTGATTAACATGATCTCATGGTCGAAGGAATTAGGTTACTATGTATCAGAAAGCTTATAGCAAATGAACTATATTAAATGACTTGATCTTTATGCTACGCTTAACTATAGGAGTATGTCCATCACATCATTCTCCTAATGATATGACCCTGTTGTTAATAACATCTCTATGTTAATGATCAGGAAACCATGATCATATATTAACCAACAAGCTAGTTTAACAAGAGGCTTTACTAGGGACTCTTTTATGTTTACAAATCACACAAGTATTAATATTTCCGGTTAATACAATTATAGCATGGTATGTAAACATTTATCATAAGTATGAAGATATGATAATAACCACTTTATTATTGCCTCTTGGACATATCTCCAGACGTCTACAACTTGCCCTTGAGTCAATAATATAGTTTCAAACCTTTGTGTATTCAACACCTATGGCTTTCTGGTGTCGTATGTACATGATTGCTAGTGGTCAACTGATCTCCGGATCTGACACTTCCAGGTCCGTGTGTAATTGCATGTCTTTGCGTCTCTACGCATCGCTCATTCTCTAATGAGATGGCTTTGTACAAATTTGGTCCTTTGGTGTGACCTTTAGTTCTTTGGGGTTAAAACATGTTGATAATATTGTCGTACAACATATCTTCATAGCATTATCCCTTCTGTGAACTACACCTAGTTTGATAACAAACTACTTGACACAAATGCCCTCTTTTGCTGCTATAACAGCAGTCATATACTTAGCCTTTTGTTGTAGTATCTGTCACAATGTCTTAACTTTGGAACTCATCCAAATTCATTATGGAACTCACATTCCATCATATTGTGACACCCTTAGTTTAGATTGAGATAAACTTAATTTGTACTTTGTGACAAAACTAGTATCAATGTAATTCATTTACAATGAACTAACCATCTATTTGTCACTTCTACAAAATAATATATTCTTAGTTATTTTACAAGCTCATAAGAATATCTTTACTATCGTCCAATAATCATCTTATGAATCATTCTGGTATATGCTCATAACATTTAGAGCATAGGACATATTTGGATTTGTACACATCACAGCATGATTGATAAAATACTCTTTGTGATTTCATACATCAAGTATCAATCTATACTTGAATCTTTGTTTCACTTACCAAGTGTCAATACACTTAAATATATCATCAATATTGAACTCATTCAATCCTTTCTATGCGACAAGAACCTTTATTGTAGTTTCTATATTGAACTCATTCAATATATCATCTATGTACTTTCGGCACAACCATATTAGCGTCTATTGATGCCAAATATTTGGGTTTTGCCTAAGTCTTTCATTGGGATGAAATTCTTAATATGTGTTAATAAAAGATATATCATTTCCAATCAACAATATGTCTTCCACATAATGTATTAGAAACATGTCTTAGCGCTCCCACTTAATTTCTTGAAAATGCAAGCATCTTCATCGTTTCCGACGAATTTAAACTCCTTTAACAGTTTCATCATAGTGAAGATTCCAACTCTGCAATACTTACTTCAACAATTGAAGTTTGCATATGCTTTTAGCATCCTTTGAATTAATAAAAACCTTATGGACCGTGTTATGCACATGTCTAGGTAACAATTCTATTAGAAGAACTTGTTTTGTTTATTCAACTACCACATAACAAAATTATATGTAGTGGTTGCTACATTAATCCGTCTAGACTAAATATCGCTATGAAAGATCAAATATTGTCATAGTCAACCTTTGAACATTGTTGTGAACTCTTTCCCAACATGTCGACTATTTCATAGATGTGAAACATCCATGTCTATTTCTTTATAGATCCAAACACAACTGTAAGGTCTTACACCTTTCTCGAGGGTCCTTCAAGTTCAAAACTTGATTTCTCGTGTATGGAACTATCACGGATTTTATGGCTTCAAGCCATTTTATGGAGTTAGGGCCCATCATCGCTTCTTTGTATGTAGTCCGTTCATTATTCTCAAATAATGATTCAACCCTTAAATCTTGGTATTTGATTGTTTACTCGACCTACTTGGTTCAATAGAAACTTTGACCTCCGTAACCACAACCTTTGAGGCACGTGAGCCATGAGCATTGTTCTTGCCTCCTAACATTTTTTCAAGCTGCAACTTTGCACATATAGCTAAGGTTCTTTTAACCTTATCAAAGTTCTATGGTCCTCCCACTTATCTTTTCACGAAAAATTCCTTCTCAAAGAAACTTGACGTTCTAAGTGACAAACACTTTTGTCTCCGATGTTATGGAGGAATACTTAACAGTTATTCGAAATAACATACAAAGACAGGTTCATCCGACTTTGGTTGCAGACATCTTTCTTATGCATAGCATACCAATGTTTAAGAAAGGACAACTTGAGTTTTATCCCAAACCATAACTTTATATGGTGTAATTTCAACGGATTATGATGGAGCTCTTTTCAGTGGAAAAACGGTAGTCTCTAAAGCTTTAAATCTTTAAAATATAATGACAGTTTTATGAATTACACCTTTGATCTTACCATGTCAAACAAGGTTTAATTACATATCTCGAACGCTCCATACTCTTATGGTGTTTCGGGAAATGCAAATCCACGGAACGATTCCTTAAATCTTAGGTATTATGCTAAACTTGTAACTCAAATATCTTCCTTTATGATCTTATCATAAACTATTTATATTCTTGTTACAATGATTTTGCACTTCATCTTGAAAATCTTTGAACTTTTCAAATGTTTCATACTTCATCCTTATTAAGTAAATATTCATATATTCACTCAAATTTTCTGAGAAAGCATATGAAGTTGAAATCCATCGCTCTTGACTACACATAATGGACTTCATACAACAATATGTACAAGTTCCAATAAGCTAGTCATTCGTTCCCTTTTGGCCTATGAACGAAGTTTTAATTATCTCTAGGAAAGTTTCACAAGCGTCATTTGATCAAAAATCAAAAATACTCCAAAATTCCATCCACATGGAGTTTCTTCATGTTTTCTTTCCAATATAATTTAAACGGCAATGTCACTTCCTAAGTGATCTTTCAATCAATTTGTCTTTCGACATTTTTAGCACTAGTTTTATGGATGTGATTTCTCCAACGAGATTTGTGAATCATCCATCTTTTATGGATTACGGCAATTATTTGAACAACCATTTTGTTCTCATAATACCTGATAAAACAAATCTTGAAGGAAAGCTTTGATGTTTAACGAGCAACACAATAACCCTTTATTTGTTCTCGATGAACATCATCACATATTCTTTTGCTAGTTACTTAGGCCACTGTAGTTCATGAATTATGTTTTTTCGTATGACGATTCATACCAACAAATTCAGTATCCAATACTTTAAGAACCACATTATTTAACAAGCAAAGAATATAGCCATAAGACGTATATCCTTTATATACCTAAACTGAACAATTCTAGTCTTTTCTTTTCTGCCATATATTTATGAGATTCTCTTTCAGTATTTCCTTTTCTGTTTTAAAGAATCTATCAACATCAATAGTGGAGCCATATACATGACACATAGTCCAAAGCATGTATAGTAAAATACCAATGTCTTTGGACTTGCACTTTGAAGTAGATCACCATCATAAACTGTTTGGTGTTCTTTCAAATTCCTTTCTTTAGTAATCTCTTGGTATAGTAAACATTTTACCTACATCAAATATTCACCCTTCTCATGGAATTATTCATGATCAAGCTACTTTAGCTTATAACGGTGAATCGCGAGTATAATGTTGCTCTCCAAAACCTTTTGGAGAATTAAGACGACCAGCGTCTCCAACCTTTTGCAAATTCTCATAAAATATGAGAACATGACTTTAGCCATATTATACTCTATCATGTTACAAACAAAACTTCGTTTCAGATATCACAATATCTTCCACACATCATGGTTTCTGAAACAACTCTTTCAACTCCTAGATTACCTTGATATTGAAACTATCTTTCGAATATCAAGAATCATGGAAACAAACATGATACTTATACACTAACACTGGAATTGTCACTCTTGATTTAATACCAATTATTAAACTTCATGGAGTAACCGGAACTTACTGAAAGTTTGCAATAGGACTTTTAAACTTTAGATTAACACTTCAAAACAATACTATACTAGTACGTAAAGTAACTAACCAGAATTCTATAGTTCTATCATCTCAATTATAACTAAGCGCAAGGTGGTAAACAGATGCCAATGACTACAACAACTATGCAAATTCACTTTGATTTAATTTATGATAAATAGTGTTCAACTTTTAATCGTATTGCTGTTGAACTCCCACTCAAAACAATATCCCTCACATTGTTTTAGTGATAAGACAAACCAAATCCACCACATCAAAACCGATCATCACGACAGTTGATGTAGCTTCAATGGTGAACAATCAACATGTTCATCATATCTACTATATGACTCATGCTTTACCTTTCGGTGATCCGTGTTCCAAGACCATGTCTGTACATGCTAGGCTCGTCAAGATCAAACCTTAGCTTCCGCATGAGCAAATCTGGCTTGCTCATGTTGTATACACTCGCAGAATCTAACACACCCGATCATCACGTGGTGCTTCGAAACAACGAGCTTTAGCAACGGTGCTTACTAAGGATGAACACTTCAAAACTTGAAATTGTGTGCTTGAGGGATCATCTTATAATGCTACCGTCGTGAACTAAGCAATACAAGATGCATAAAAGGATTAACATCACATGCAATTCATAATATGTGATATGATATGGCCTTTCTTCTTGTGCTTCCGATCTCCATCTTCAAGAACGAACATGATCTCCATCATCACCGGTGTGGCGTCAAGGTCAATGGCGCCGCTTCATGGTTGTCTTCCACCAACATCAACTATTACAACTACTTTGAATAATAGACACGCAGGACTTAATGGAAACAACCATATGGCTCCTGCCGGTTGCTAACTTACAATAAGGAACATTGCATACATCATATATAATCACAATCATGGTCATATCACATCATAGCACACCCCTGCAAAACAAAGTTAGATGCCTCTAATTTTCTTTGCATGTTTTACATGGTTTGGGGATTTCAATAAGTGTCAATCTAACTTACGAACAAGAACCACAACATTGATACTAGTATTGTCAATCACCCGTTGTAAATTGAATCTTAACTATGTTGGGAGAAACAGGCACCCGCAAAGCCACTTATGCAATACAAGTT
This sequence comes from Avena longiglumis, assembly GCA_030063025.1. Classification (NCBI taxonomy): domain Eukaryota; kingdom Viridiplantae; phylum Streptophyta; class Magnoliopsida; order Poales; family Poaceae; genus Avena; species Avena longiglumis. The sequence goes on from CP125978.1 coordinate 138,467,112, forward strand.
GCATGTCAAGCGTGGAGCAAGTCTCATGAACGATGTCATGTAAGGTTAGCCCGGGCCGCTTCATCCCACCATCCTGCAAGATGCAAAGTACACAAGAAGCAATCAACAACAAAAGCATCAACGCCCATAATGACCATTGTGTTCTACTCGTGCAACAGATCTACATATAGACACGGCTCTGATGCCACTGTAGGGGTTCGTAGCATAGAAAACAAAAAAATTCTATCGCATGAACACACACAAGCCAAGATCTATCTACTAGATTGCAGCAACGAGTCGATAGAGTACTAACCCTCGAAGATCCAAAGCGGTTAACGAGAGCAGATTCTCGTGGATGATGTAGTCGTACACTTCCGATCTCAAGATCGCGTAGACGATCCTTCCGGCAAGCTGCTCCGGCAGCGCGCTTCAATGGTCACACATTCAAGATTTCGATGAAGACCTTCCTCTCCCTTGTTCCAAAGGCAATGGAGGTTGTAGCACTCTCGCGATTCCGGCAGCACGACGGCATGGTACCGGAAGTAGAGGGGAGATCTCGCAGGGCTTCGCCTTAAGCCGAAGCGTGTATGGTGGAGTATGAGAGAGGCCTTGGCGATCTACGGTTTAGAGGGCACCAAGGGGAGGGCTTGGTCGGTGGTTAGGGTTTGGGGAAACCCTAACTCGCCGAGTTTAGAGGATGCCCTAGGCGGCGGCTTGGAGGTGGCTGGCGACTTAGAGGCTAGGGTTTTAGGTGTGTGGAGAGGGGGCGCCCTACCCCTCCTTATATAGGAGGGGAGAGGCGGTTTGGGGAGGAGGGAGTCCTCCTCCAACTCCTCCTCATGGCCGGCGGGTGGGAGGGAGAGGGACTTCCTCCCTAAGTAGGTTTCCTACTCTCCCTCCACCAAGCAAACTTGAGATTTGACTTTTCAAATTGGCATTTGACTTTCAAACTTCAATTTGATTTCTTCTCTTTATTTTGCCCAGCCAAGCGACCTAGTACATGATGCAACCATTCCACATTGTCATGACACATCCATGTACCCTTCCCCTCTGGAGTGCCAGACCTTCCAGACCCTTCTAGAACATTCCTGGTGAAAACACCGGAATCATTCCCGAACTCCGAAACAGGACTTTCCTTATATGAATCCTATTCTCTGGATCTCCTCGTGATATCCCATATCACATCCGAGACTCCGAACAACATTCGGTCTCTTACTCATCATTCCATAACTACTCAACAACATCGAATCCTTAAGTGTGTCTCCCTACGGTTCGTGAATTATGCGGACATGACCGAGACACTTCTCCGATCAATAACCAATAGAGGAATCTGGAAATTCATATGGCTCCCACATATTTCTACGATTACTTTGCGATCGAATGAACCACTTACATACGATACCAATTTCCCTTTGTCTCACGATAGTTTACTTATCCGAGGTTTTGATCGTCGGTATCTCTGCATACCTAGTTCAACCTCGTTACTGATAAGTACTCTTTTCTCATTCCCGTGATATGTGATCCCTTGTGAGCCAGTCACATGCTTGCAAGCCAATTGGATGACATTCCACTGAGAGGGCCCAGAGTATATCTATCTGTCATATGGATGGACAAATCCCACTCTTGATCCATGTGCCTCAACCCATACTTTCCGAACACTCAATGCCACCTTTATATCCACCCAGTTACGGTGTGGTGTTTGATGTTATCAAAGCATCCTTCCGGTGATGGTGATTAACATGATCTCATGGTCGAAGGAATTAGGTTACTATGTATCAGAAAGCTTATAGCAAATGAACTATATTAAATGACTTGATCTTTATGCTACGCTTAACTATAGGAGTATGTCCATCACATCATTCTCCTAATGATATGACCCTGTTGTTAATATCATCTCTATGTTAATGATCAGGAAACCATGATCATATATTAACCAACAAGCTAGTTTAACAAGAGGCTTTACTAGGGACTCTTTTATGTTTACAAATCACACAAGGATTAATGTTTCCGGTTAATACAATTATAGCATGGTATGTAAACATTTATCATAAGTATGAAGATATGATAATAACCACTTTATTATTGCCTCTTGGGCATATCTCCAACATCCAATGTCTTTGCTTTTTCAAAATCCTTTGTGAAATCAAAACCAGCACCGCTCTACAGTAGTTTGTCCAACCCGTCCTTAACTACAGACATGGCTATTCGAATAGATTTACACTCTACAGAGGTTGTACACTTTACCCACACTATCTGATTACTCGTCCTTGATCTACACCGATCATGGGTTGAATAACCGATCAAGACCTTCAGGATGCTCGCTCCAATACAAGTGCCTACCCTATGAGTGTTATTACCCTCAACACCGGGATGTCCTATATAGTTCCCAAGCCAACCGGAGCGCGTTTTGCACCTCGACGGGTGTGCGCTTTCAATGAGGGGCTCATAGTATCACGTGGATGTCCGTAGACCCTTAGTTCCTTATCCCGGTCGATGCTACGCATGGACCATTTTTCCAGAGAAGGCCCACCCTCCGGGATTTTGGGATTCCCCATAGTAGTCACTAATAGGAAAATGGCTATAGGTAATCAACACATCCGTGGCTCACATGGTTGAAGTGCCCCACGGCTAAAACAGGCGTGGCTCACCTATGGGCAGTGCCCTACTAGTAACTAGAACAACCGTGGCGCACATGACCATAGTGCGCCACAGATATGTGTGGGCCAGGGCCCTGTTGGCCGCACGCCAGATATCCGTAGCGCGCATAGGGTAGGTGCGCTACGCTTGTTGGTGTTATCCGTGGCGCACGTTGGGGGGCTGCGCTACGCCTAAGCACATGCCCCTATACTCTGTAAAACAGGCAGACACATCCGTGGCGCACTATGGCATGTGCGCCATGGATGTTACTAATCCATGTGGCACACTGGGGCCAAGTGCGCCACGGATGTGGCGACCTCTTTTTTGGCAGCTCCACTTTGTGCACATGTGTGATCATCCACCACCCCACACTTCACTTTCCCCTTCTTCTTCCTCCTTAGATCTAGTCGGGATCCTTCTCCTTCCCACCTCAATTTCTCCACTCATTCACCATTTTTAGCATGTAGAACTTGCTTGGATGTTACATAAGTAATAGAGGAAGCTCTCCGGTCTCTCATCTCCTTCTCCAGTCTCGCGCGCACCTCTCATTTCCATCTTCTCGCGGTTGGTCTCTCATCTCGGTAAGTTGTCCATGTAAGGATGTGTTCATGTGTATATGGATGATATGCTCATATGTATGTAGATGATCGATGCTCATGATGTGTGTATGGAGAGTACAGATGGTCATATGTGTGTGTATATGGAGAGTACATATGATGCTCATGCATGTGTGTATGGAGAGGATAATGATATGTTCATGTGTGTATGGATCGGTCTATCTCTCTTGTGTTTGTATGTGAACAAGTTGCCATTTGTTTTGCCAAAATGTTGATTCCTTTCCATTTTGGCAAGACTTTGGCATTTCGCAAAGGTCCTAATTTTAGGATAGGTCATGCCAAAATTTTCTATCGACCATTGCATGTATGCATTGATTATGTGGTTCTAATAGACTTCTCATTGTACCGTGTACATAGTGCAGGAAAAAATGATGCTCATAATGAGTGAAGACATTGTGGCTAGATTTTTGAAATGTGCGACGGCCGACATGATACTAAATAACAAGACGGAGATAAGATATCCGTGCAGAAGATGCAAACTCAAATGGGTGATCGACCCAGATTCCGGGAATCTGCAGGCGCACCTGCTCCGCCATGGTTTCATGGATGGATGCACTCGTTGGATAAGCGATGATGAAGATGATGGAGACGGTGAAGGTGGGAAACATGACGATGATCATCATCACGGTGAGAACGGGAGAGATGATGAAGAGTCTCCTGGAGATGGTGAAGGTGCGGAAGCAGACCGGGATGATGATGATCTAGATGCCGGAGGAGCAGACGATGATGGAACAACGTTAGGGTGGGTGCGGGACCCATATGTGCAAGTGCTGCTTCTCAAGCAGACGAGTAACGCCAGGGCTGCCACTAGAGAGAAATCCAATCTTGCGCAACTTGAGAATGACGCGATTACTCCATTGTATGAAGGATGCAGGCCCGATGATACCTGGTTGAATGTAATGCTCAAGGCTATGGAGATGAAGGCAAAACACAAATTGAGCGACGCAAGCTTCGACGATATGATGGCATTCTGGCACGATCGTCTCCCGGAGGGGAACACATGTACAACTAGTATCAAGGACGCCAAGAAAATCGCCTGTCCTCTCGATCTGCTGCACGTTAGATATCATGTATGCATCAACGATTGCATCATTTATCGGGGCAAGGACGCGGAGAAAACCACATTTCCGGTGTGCGGCGTGAGTCGATACAAGAAAGGGAAGAAAGCACCTCGAAAAGTGGTATGGTACTTTCCTATCACTCCTCGTCTGCAGCGCTATTTCATGGACCCTAAGGAAGCGAATCTCATGCGATGGCATGCGGAAAGGAAGAAGCCAGGAGATGACGATGATGACCCCGTAAAGGATGAGCTGCTAACACACCCTTCAGATGCTAGCCAGTGGAAAGCATTGGACCTCGAATTCCCAGAATTCGGTGGAGATTCGAGGAACATCAGGCTTGGTGCGAGCACCGATGGACTCAATCCGTTTGGTAGCTGTGAGCACGCTAAAGACTTGGCCCGTGTTTGTATGGATGTACAACCTCCCTCCATGGTTGTGCATGAAGAAGAAGTACATACAAATGAGTATGCTAATTCAAGGGCCGAAACAACCTAGTACCAACATCAGTCTGTATCTCGGGCTGTTGAAAGAGGAGCTAGCCACGTTATGGGAATCTGGAGCCAATACTTACGACACCGTCGCACAAGATTATTTCACTATGAGAGTCGCGTTGGTCACTACGGTGCAAGACTATCCAGGTTGCGGGTATATCTCGGGGCAGGTTATCCAAGGATTCTGCGCATGCGTTAGGTGCATGGATAACACAAGCTATCTCCAACTAGAGAAAGATCCAGGGTCTTCAAAAACCATGTTCATGGTGCACCGGAGGTGGATCGGAAAGAATGATCCATGGAGAAAACGTGGAGACCTGTTCGATGGAAAATCCGAGACCCGAGGAATCCCAAAGCATAGGAGCAGCGAAGAAGTGGAAGAGTTGCTCAAAAACTGGAAAGATTGTCCTAAGCCTGGAAAGAAGCAAAAGAGGCAGCAACAAGACAAGCCGCTGATGAAGGTATGGAAAACAAGGTCTGTTTTCTGGGAGTTGCCATACTGGAAGTTTCTCCGCACGCCTCATAGCCTCGACATCATGCATATCACGAAAAATGTGTGCAAGAGTGTGGTCGCCACCATAATCAACATGCGAGATAGGACGAAAGATGGTCCGAAAGCAAGGCACGACCTGATATGCTTGGGTATCCGGAAGGATCTTCACGGAGGATGCACTACTCCTAATGATCAGGAAGATGACGATGATCATGAGTCGGAGACGACACAAGGTCGTCGGAAGGGTAAAAAGTTCAAGAAGAACGAATATTACTGCCCTCCTTCTTGCTTCACTCTAAGCCAGGATGAGATCAAACAGTTTTTCAAGTGCCTTCTAGGAGTCAAATTTCCTTACGGCTACGCGGGCAAGATAAGCAGATACCTAGACGAGGCGAAGCAGAGTTTCAGTGGCATGAATTCTCACGACTGTACCATGCTAATGACGCAGGTACTTCCGGTCGCACTAAGAGGGATAATAGACGAGCACGTCCGTGAAACGTCATTTGGCCTCTGCAATTTTTTCGACATCATCTCTAGGAAGTCGATTGGCGTGAATCAGCTCGGGAGGCTACAAGAGGAGATCGTGGTGATACTATGCGAGCTTGAGGTCTACTTCCCACCCGCATTCTTCGACATTATGGTGCATCTGCTGGTCCATATCGTGGAGGACATCGTCCAACTCGGGCTGATGTTCCTCCGCAGCATGATGGCGTTTGAAAGGATGAACGGACACATCAAAGGATACGTTCGCAACAGGTCTCGTCCAGATGGAAGCATAGCCAAGGGCTTTCTGGCCGAAGAGTGCATCTCTTTCTGCACGAATTATCTAGACATCGAGAACCCTGTCGGTCTTCCGTCACAGCACCTTGGCAAGCTCGACGGATCTGGTCACCGAGAGGGTCGTCGCATACTACATGCGACTTCGATTTTCGGCCGTGACTTTGATCGAGCAAACCTCGCCGCTACAGCATTTAGAACTGGTCGATCCTTGAGTACGAAGCACAAAAGGTTAATCGAGAAGAAGTACAGTGACCGGGGCATACAGAGGACGCAGGGAGAAATAATCAAAGAGCACAACTCCTATTTCACGCGTTGGTTTAGGCAGACGCTCCTTGATAATCCCCCGCGATCGCATTCTTCTGACACGGAAAAGATCATATTCACCTTGTCGCAGGGACCGATGCAAAACCTGGTGACCTATCAGGCGTATGATATCAACGGCTACACATTCTGCACGGAGGAAAAGGACAACAAGTGTGATTATCAGAACTCAGGCGTAACGTCGGAATTCTACACTGATGACAACGTGAAGGAAAGATTCTACGGAAGAATCGAGGAGATCTGGGATCTTGACTACTGTGGAGAAAAGGTTCCGATGTTCCATGTCAGATGGGCAAAGAGCGTCAAAAGAGAAGACCGGTATTTTACAACCATGGTTATACCCTAAGCAACCAAATCCAAGGCCGCCGGTGCGAACGTGGCCGCGAAAAATGAACTGTGGGTATTGGCTACCAAAGTGGACCAATGTTTCTTCATTACCAAACAGACAAATCCTAGCCGTGTTGTCGTGAGGAGAGGAAAAAGAAACATCATCGGAATGGATGGAGTCGCCAACGAGCAAGACTTCGACCAGTACGGCGATCCAAAGATTGAAGATGACAACGACTACGACGCAGCAACATACATCACAAGAAGAAAAGGACAACCGTACCCAAAAAAGGTAGCCCGTTCGAAAGAAGAAACATTAAAGTGCCGGGGCTAAATTATTCAATCGCGATAAAGAAGGGAAAAAAGATTGTAAAACGCTAGCTCAAAAAATATTGTAAAACGCGTGGTCGAAAAATATTGTAATATTCATGGACAAATTATTATGACATATTTGTATCATGGACAAATTATTATGACATATTTGAATCATATTTAATTTGTACCACTTTTATGACATATATTATCACTTTTGGGCATTTTTGTAATATTTAAAAGTATTTTAAAAACAAAAAAACTTTTATGGAATATATCACCACTTTTGGGCATTTTTGGAACATTTAAAAATATTTTTAAAATAAAAATATAAAAGGTGGGCACCAGGATTCGAACCTTGGTGCTCAAAGGTTTAGATTAGAGCAGTGGGTGGAACTAGTGGGATAGGCTAGTGTAGATGTGTGGAGCTACAGCCATCTTATACAGTCGATAAATGCCGATAGGCGTAGCTCACTATGACCAAGTGCGCTACAGATATCCGTAGTGCACTATGCCCAAGTGCGCTACGCCTATCGATGATCTAAACGATTGCACTACCGCGGATCAACTCGATTGCATTCTAATCGATGATCTAAACGATTCACTATTACTTCTTCTGCAGGAGGAGGAAATTTTTGCTAGTCATGGATCCCACGGTTCCTCATCCCAGGGGTCGACAGCAGCCACCCGGTGGGATAACCCTTTTAACAGGGCGATGAACCGGGCCAAGAAAATAGAGCCGTTTACGAAGAAGCCGTCGTCGGCTGGCCGTCTGGCCGACCTCGGGGGTAAGAATTGGGTGTATCATTTTGGTCCACCGCTGAGGATGCATGTGGCGCCGTCGGGAAGGAGCGATGAGGAAAACTGCGAGGTTCAAGAACTTAAGGAACAAGTGGCGCGGATCCCGCAGATCGTCCAAGACAACCTGGCAATCACCCTCACGTCCTTCTTGCCTACCTTGGTGGAGTCAATAGCGAACTGGAGTGCGGGTGGTCGAGTAGGTCCATGCCGATTCAAGCATGGTCGTGACCACCGAACAACGTGGCGCCAATGAATCAGGCGAACTACGTGTTCGTGACTCCGCCCGCTAGCACTGCGGCACCGCAAGTGTTGGTGACTCCCCCTGCCATCACCGCGGCGCCAGAGTACATGTTGGTGGCCCCCCTGCCATCATCACGGCGGCACCGGAGCTCCAAGCACCCAGCGGTAGGGAGAATACACCGGCGGCCAGCACCGCACTATCAAGCAGCCCTTCCGTCTCTTGCACGCCCGTCGCCGTATGTGGTGCCTAGACATTAGCCGATCTCGATGCCATCACGGTAAAAAAATTGCTTTACCGCCTTTCACGCCATCTATTACTCTTATGGCATCTCTGACGACGCCGTACATGTTTTCCGCAGACGGATGTTCCTTGCACTCTCTTATGCTACGTGAACAACGAGCTGAGGGATGTTGCCAAGGGTACCATCGCTCAACCCTTGCAGCGCATGTTCCATTCAAGGCCGATGCTAGATAGCGTGCACATGGTTAAAATTAGTCGGGTGCTAAGGGGCTGCGACGACCTGGAACCTCCCATTCAACCCCAGGAGCGGATGAAGAAGAGCCGGCTATCCTCAGAAGTTTCTTCGTCTTATTCTTGCAATGGCCAAAGAGCATGATCCGTTTGGGGACGGCGGGGGCCATCACTCCACAGACAACAGCACCGCCTGTACTCGTGCCAGCGATAAGCGGTGGCAAGGCCCCCTTACCGCCCTCGCCGTCACCTCCACGCGGTGGGTCGGATGATCATGTTGATGATATGCACATGGCGCATCCGGACGAGGACGACGAAGACTGGAATTATCACTTCTTCAACACTCAGTTTAGCAATGAAGACCTAGCTGGTGGCCCCACAGAGAAAGCCACTATCACCAAGCGTCTGTTTGGTTATCAGGAGACGCCTCCAGCTTGCACCTTTACAGAGCCAACTGATACAACCAACCGGCCCTTTATTCTAAGCCCTGACACACTACATAGGGCGGCCGGTCCTCAGATTGCGGTGCCTGCCCGCTCTCCAAAAGGAAAAAAGGGCAGGAAAAGAAAATCTAGTAGCTCGAGCCAGCCGGTGGCGTCAACAACTGCGAATCCGATCAGGTTTCGGGATGGGCCACCAAGACCCGAGGGTATTATGTGGAGGGTTCATGTGGCGGGTGAGCCCATGCTACCTAAGAATTTGCGGAGGCTCGCTAGTTCGGAACTGCAGAGTGTGCATGACGGCGTGCTGACGATAGAGAGACGCCTTCATTCGTGGTTAAGGTGCCACCAGGCTTGGGATTCATCGACAATGCCCATGCGGATCTGTTCGTCCTGCGGTTCTACGACATCTTCAATATGTTCCACCTATACCCGCTGCACTATACAATGGTCCGCCTGTTTTCTCTCAGCCTGGCCATGCAGATCATTAGAGAGAATACACCGAGCATCGCTATAGTCGAACCCTACTACATGCGTGACGGCTGCTTGGGTTCCCTCATCGAACGACGTATCGTGGACTCGTACCTAAAAAGAATCCTCGTGGCGAACAAGACAAAGGAATACATTCTCGTGCCTTACTTTCCCGAGTAAGTCGTTATTCACTCGCCACCGTCGATTGGCTTTATTAGATTATCATCATTCTTTTTCCAACACATTCTATTTGATTTTTTTGTGCAGAGATGAACACTGCACGCTCATCTCCTTATCGCCGAAGCATTCCCACGCCACGTATTTCGACTCGGGGAGTCTAGAAAAGAATAAAAACTATGACAAGATCAAGGAAGTTCTGGATGATGCTCTCATTGGCTATGCCTCGACGGAAGGCACCACCTTCGTGCGTCCGAAGGTCAAGTTCGGCAGGCACGTCTTCAACCACGTAACGGAGTTCCCCTGCGTGAAGCGGCCGGAAAACAGTAAGAAGTAAGCCTACTACGCACTCCATCACATGAGGGCATTCATACTTGACCAGCAGAATTCTACGCTGCCAGACCATCTCAAACAGTGGGCCGAAGCAAAGGCTAAGATCACTGATTCAGATATTAGACAAGAGATGTATCGCATCCAGCAGCTGTTTGGGGCAATCATATTTCGTGATGTCATGACTTCGGGGGGGATCTTCTACGGAGGAAATATCCCGAATAATTGTGACATAGAAGATCGCCTAGAGATGCAGGGTGACTATAGGAAGTTCATGACGAGACAAGGCGTCCTCCCGTTCCCTAAGCCGAGCTAGAAGGCTTGATGTTGGCCTAGTTGTAGTTACAAACTATAGATGACCTTTGTGTGTATGTGGACAAGTGTACATGCTACTATACTTATCTTATTAGGTTTATGAATCATCGCTTACTTCTTTTGCTTATTATTATTATTATATATCAGTCAATGCTTGGTTTTTTTCTTACTCTTTGGTCCTTTGCTCATTTTGGTCCTTCTTTTTTCCTTACTTTATTAGTCTTTTTTCGAGAATAATGCCGATGATTGAAATGTCGTGGAACAATATATATGTGAATGTGCTACGACGGGATTGTAAGCCTTGTGTTATGCATAAGTCTAGATGTTGTGCATCCTACTTGGCTTACGGTTCCATCGTAGCATATTCCTATGTCCAACGATCTATGTATCTATATATATGAGGCATTCTTTTTGATTTACTTTTGTTTTTTTTAGAATAATGCCGATGATTGAAATGTCGTGGCACACTATATATGTGAATGTGCTACGACGGGATAGTTAGCCTTGTGATATGCACAAGTCCAAGTCTTGTGCATCCTACTTGGCTAACTGTTCTGTCGCAGCATATTCCTGTGTCCAACGACCTAGCTAGTTATATATGAGGCATTCGTTTCGAGTTACTTTGGTCTTTTTCGAGAATAATGCCGATGATTGAAATGTCATGGAACACTATATGTGAATTTGCTGCGATGGGATTGTCCGCCTTGTGCTATGCACAGGTCCAGGTGTTGTGCATCCTACTTGGCGGATAGTTCCATCATAGCATATTCCTATGTCGAACAACCTAGTTATATATGAGGCATGATTTTTGAGTTTGGTCTTTTTGATTTAGGAGTACTTTCTATAATTGTATCTCCATATGCGACTTTAATTATATATGTTTTTTTCAATCATCGGTTAATTATTATTGTCAACTTGTAGATGACGTGGTATGTCGTGTACAAGGGACGGGTTCCCGGAGTCCACGATGATTAGGAAGACTGCCGGAGACAGGTGCACTGTTTCAGCGGCAATAGCTACAAAGGGTACAATAATATGGCGGAGGCGGAAGCTAGATACACGCGCTATCTAGCGGGAGTTAGGACGAGGAACCGGATAAAGACCTATACCTTTGTCGCGGTGATCATGATTATCTTCTTTGGTTGTTTATCTCGCGTTTGTGTCTATCTAGTTTAGATGTCTAGGCGAGCTTCCGAGCTCTAACTTGTTCAATCGACACATGTATTCGCATGTCACCAACTACTTTGTAACTTGATCGAAACAATGTATAACTTATGTATTCATGTATGAGACTTATCTATATGTATTTGTTTCAATCTTGTTTTGCGAATTGTGTATTTATATATATAACTGTATATCTTATATATGTGTGTATATCTGCCTATATAATCTGTATTGTATATCATCTGGCTCTGAAATTAAAAAAAAAGACACTTGTGGTGCACATGGCACAGCTTCATGGCGAAGGTTGCCTAAAGCGCACTACTTGTGATCTTGTGGCGCGCCTACGTAAAATAAGTCTTGTAGCGCACCTGGACAGGTATCCGTGGCGCACTGGCATGTGCGCCACGCCTATCTCTGCACATGCGTGGCGCACCAGGCAATGCGCCACGGCTATGAAATAGCCGCAGCGCAAGCCTAGTGGCGCACGGGCAGTGCGCCACGGATGGCTTTTCCACGTGCGCCACTAAGTGTTGTTTTCCTAGTAGTGAGTTGCAGGAAACTTATACCAGAGTAGACAAACTTCCAATCCAGCCCCGTCCCATTCCAGAGTAATGTGGTTGCACGAGTTAAGTTGTTATCGCTAGACTGCAAAAGAATCGGGTGCGTTTTCGTAAACATTTTTCCTCCATCCTTTTTGTAAAACCTTTCTGGTTTTTCAAACCTCTCTTGGTAGGCCGAACCTCACCAAGGTTTTCCAGAAAACATTTTATAAACCCTTTTGCATGGGGTCTTCCCATCCTATACGTTTAGTTAGGCCAAAACAGGGTCTCCAACGGGTTATGGTGTTAAACACCATCTATCATACTAGGGGAAATAAGGTTTCATCAATAAGGGGTGTACCTAGTGGTACTAGATGGTAATAGCTTGGAGGATCCAAGCCTTCCCACATATGAAACATAGTTTAGCAAAACAGTGCAATTTGCATAAATAAGCGGATAAACCATGCATAATTAAAATAGTAGGTCAAGGGTTTATGAGCAAGAAGGTGGCTTTCCTGAGACCAGTGATATGGCATAAATGTCCCTGGACTTTTGATAGAACTAGAATACCCAATATAAAAGATAAACACCTCTTCTTCTCTTCGTCAACTAATCATAACTAGCGTCGCCATAGATCACACATGCAAGCAAGAACAAGGCACAATCAACACAAAGCATACAATCATCATTGCATACAACAAACAAACAAGTTATACAGTTTATAATTCAGTAGGATTTGGAAGGAATGGATTTGGAACGATTTGAATGTGGCTTGGAGGCATTTGGAGGAAAATCCAATATGAGTTATAGTTTAGAACCTACTTAGAGAGGGGTTTTTAGATCAACGTCACATTCAGTATGATACCACTTTGTTGAAGTGATATCATCATATTTGTATTGATAAGATGAAACCAACAAAAGTGGTTTCACTATTTTATCATTTACCATTTATTTATAGTGATTTTTATAGTAAGTAAAACCCTAGTTTTAGGAAATAATTCACCAGAATTCTTCTAGAGTTCCAAAAATTATTTCCTTGGATGGTTAAGTAGTGTTTGATGGACTGGTTGAAGAGAAGTTGGAATCATCTCAAAATATTTTCCAGAATGCCCTCAGGAAATTCCCAAAGACAGTTGTGGATGGTATTTGTCTTTTTCAGCAGATTAAATATACAAAAGATTTTGGGGTTACTCCAAGGACACATGTTAGGTATTTGACATACCTTTTTGTATAAATTGGAATCAACCTTTTTGGATATACAGAACTATTGTTGTGAATTGATTGGTGAAATTATCATACACAGGATAGTTTAATTCATAAAAAATTAGTAATGGCTAAATAAATTATGATCTTATGGGATTTGATGGATATGGGTAGGCATGTTCACTAGGAGTTGTAATTGGGTCGATACAATTTATGGTTTTACCCAGAGAAATTCTTAAAGTCAATAATGGCTTGTTTTTGCTACTTTTGCTACATGCAAACTAGGAAGAAAAATGGGGTGTGACCAAAGAATCATGCAAGGTATAAGGTACACCTTGCAGTACAAAAAGGTTTTATCATTTTTGGAGTTGTGAAGCTCATTGGCAGATTTATTTGGTGTGAAAGATACATTTTAGTTGGTTAAATACCAGAAAATAATGATAATTATTTTGGGCATGGGGTTTACTCTAGGTGTTTATGAAAACATATGAGATCATGTGAAAAATTAGATCTAAACCTTTGGAGTAGATTTTTGTTTTTATTCTGATTAAAACCTAGCAGTGACATAGCAGATCTAAAGAAAAAGGTTAATAAAAAAAGAGGGTCGGGCCGGATCAGAAAAAGGACTAGGCCGCACAGCGGGCCAACCAGCCCAACTGGTCGTGGGCGCACGCGCGCGAGAGATAGTCCGTGGCCGCGCAACGGGGCCCGCCAGTCAGCAGATCTAGGGCCGAAGGGGTACGAGGCCTCGCTGGTCGTTGGATCTAGTAAAGATATACGGCCAACGCGCGTCTTCTTCCTCTGCCTCGGCTGCGATAGGGACAAACCCTAGGGAGGGCAGTGAGGTCGAGGGGGCTCACCAGGGGTCCCATGGGCGACAGAGGAAGCGACTGGGGACGGATTCAACATCGGGATCTAGCTCGCACATGGGCGCCCGAGGAGCTCGTGGAGCTTGGAAATGGCAAAGACGGTGTTGAGCCCGTCGGCGTGGGTGGAGAGGCTGGGCATGGAGACGGCGAGCCGTGCCGACCTGTGGAGCTTCCGGGTGACGGCCTGGACCGACGACCTTGCTCTGATCCTGTGCTCTAAGCAGCTCTGGATGGCGGAGCCCCTGGTGTTCGACGACAAAGATGACGATGATCTGCTGCTGCTAGTGGAGGCTCTAATCCCGGAGGAGGTGGCCCTACTGGAGTTCAACGCGGTGGTGCACCTGGTGCGGGTCGAGGATACTACTACGTCCACGGATCGCTCCTCCTCGGGCGGCGGTGGCGGTGACTCCGATGGCGGCGACGATGGCGGTGGCTTCGGAGGCGATCTTGGGGCTGGCCCATCCATGCGGCGATGTCGCCATGCCTCGTTCTCCTGTTCACGCGGGAGGATGGACAGCGGTGAGCCGGAGCCTCGCCGTCGCTAGGGAGGTGGCCGGGAGTGGCGGGTCACCCTGGGTCAACCGACGACGGTGCAGTCGTGGCCTCGTCATCCTGGGCCCACGAGGAGCGTGCCTGACGCCAGCGTGGAGGCTGAGTCCGCCCAAGCCGGTAAAGGTGTTGACGACGTCGTGGCGGGGCCCGAGTGGGAGGTGGCTGACCTTTTGACCACGGCACATCAGCCTGGACCTACCCGGAACCCCCCAGAATCCTGTGGTTCGCGAGCGGGAGGTGGTGCTGCGCGGGAGATCTCCCGCCTAGAGAGCTCTCCTTCACTCCAAATTTCGGGCGGGACTGGGTCCCCGGTGGGCCACCTCCTATCTGGCTCTTTAGGGTCCTGGGCCTCTGCCAGTGGCTAGAGTGGTGACATCGGGCTGGGCCTTGGGCCTGTGGAGGATTGCGATCGCGAGCCTGTTTTTGTGGTGGAGCTCTCGTCGGGTGCTTCCTCGGCCCAGGAGGCGACCCGTGGCGGCCAGGTGGCTAGTGGGGAGGACGCGGGTGGTCCACCTCCCCAGCCCGCTCTGCTGGGTTTACCTCCTCGCGGGCATCGCCACCATCGCTGCTGTCGTCACCAGCTGCTGATGCCTCACCGAGGACTGGGCCGATGGCATCGGCGCGCCCCTCCTCACTGGACGATGACACGAGGCTGGACAGCTTCCGGGAGCGATGTCGGGTGCGGCGGCAAGCTCTTCTCCCTCGCCTGGCACCACGGAGACCTCGCCAGAAGCACCCCCATCCTTCCGTCCTTCGTCGCAGCAGGCGCGTCGCCGGTCGGTATGCCCCTGGGGCGCCGGTAAATCAGCAGCAGAAGGCGTTGATGGTACAGCTAGGCATTGCCCAATAGGGGGAGGTGATTGGGGAGGAGGCGCTCCAGGCCTACATCAAGTTCTTCACCAAGCCCATGACGCAGGAGAGCCTCTCGGCCTGTCTGGCCCTCTTTGGCTAGACACCGGAGGCGCTGCCGTTCCCTGATGACGGTGTTGAGGCCGTCGTGGTCTAGGAGTGCATGCTTTATATTTTCGGTCTGTAATAATAATTTGACATGTTGGACTTCCTCTCCTTTTGGTGTGGAATGTGAGGGGTCTGAACCAACCGGCCAGATGCGACGCCATTTATCAGGTGGTTTTGCTCTCGGGTGCGAGTGTGGTGTGCTTCCAAGAGTCAAAGCTGCAGGTGGTGTCCCGTGCCACTATTGACCGCTGCCTTGGGTGGCAATTTGATGAGTTCTTTTTCCTCCCGGCTGAGGGCACAAGGGGTGGGATTCGTGGAAATCGATGGTGGTGACCCTTTCGAACCCTCATCTCTCGGCCAACACGATCATGTCTTGGGTGGAGTCGCCGGGCTCGGATGGATGGTGGTTTACGGGGGTCTATGGACCTCAAGGGGAGCCCCACAAGCGGCTCTTTCAGGAGTTGGCGGAGGTGAGGGTGTTTTACCCGGTCCCTTGGCTGGTGGCTAGTGATTTTAACTTGATCGTGGACACCGCGGACAAGAACAACGATAACTTAAACCGGTGCCTCATGACCAAGTTCCGGCGAACGCTGGCGTCCTTGGAGCTCAAGGAGCTCTATCTCAACAGTCGTCGCTACACGTGGTCTAACGAGAGGGCCTAGGCCACGATGGATAAGTTGGACAGGGTCTTTACGACTGTGGATTGGGAAGCGAGGTACCCCTCGTCCTTCCTTTCGGCGCTAAGCTCCTCCATCTCGAATCACTGCCCCTTACTCCTTAACCTCGACGCCCAGTTGGAGACTGGGAAAATCTTCTTCTTTGAGGTGTTTTGGCCCAAGGTAGAGGGGTTCTTGGAGACCGTGGAGGCAGTGTGGGCATCGGTTGCGCCGATGGCGAACCCGTTCAAGCGGCTTGAGGCCAAGTTGGCGGCTACGGCCAAAGCCTTGACCAGCTGGAGTGACAGGTTTATTGGAAACAACAAAAGGCAAATCCTATTGGCCAATGAGTTGATCCTTCGCCTTGATGTCGCGATGGAAACTAGGGCCTTGTCGCCGGGCGAGCTCGCTTTCCGCAGGCTTCTCAAGAAGAAGCTGTTGGGTATGGCCTCGCTGGAAAGGACTATCGCGAGGAAGAAGTCCCGTTTGCTTTGGTTGAGCGAGGGGGATGCCTGCACCAAGTTCTTCCACATGCAGGCCAATCACCGAAGGAGTAAGAACTTCATTTCCCACCTCAAGGTTGAGGGGGTGTTGGTGGCCAAACAGCAAGCGAAGGCCGATGCGGTTGATGCCTTCTATGACCTCCTCTTGGGATTGTGCCCGGGGAGGGGGCGGCCCTGGACCTGGACTACCTAGGCCTAGAGCGCCACGACCTCTCGGAGCTGGACCTCCCTTTCTCGGAGGAGGAGATTTGGGGGGTGGTGCGCTCTCAGGAGCTTGACAAGGCACCTGGCCCCGACGGCTTCACGGGCAGATTCTACGTGGCTTGTTGGCCTATTATTAAGGCCGATGTTCTGGCGGCCTTCCTATCGTTGTGGGAGGGTGATTCGCGCGGGCTACACGCGACCAACAAAGCCTTGATCACGCTGCTCCCTAAACATTGTGAGGCGGTGGAAGTTAAGGACTTCCGCCCTATCAGCCTGATTCACAGCGTGGCAAAGCTTATGGCTAAGGTACTCTCGGTTCGGTTGGCTCCGAGGATGCCTCAGCTGGTGGGCCCTCACCAGAGTGCCTTCATTCGAGGGAGATGCATCCATGATAAATTCCAGCTTGTGCAGTGCACGGCCCGTAAGCTCCATCGGCTCAAGATAGCGGCGGTCTTGCTGAAACTAGACATCACGAAAGCCTTCAACAATGTGTATTGGGCTTTTCTGTTGGAGATCCTGACCAAGATGGGCTTTGGGGCTAGGTGGATCTCCATGATCTGTGGGATGCTGAGTTCGGCATCGATGAGGGTCATGGTGAACGGAGCCCCTGGGACTCTGATCTTCAACGGGAGAGGGCTGAGGCAAGGGGACCCCCTATCCCCCTACTTTTTTATGCGGTGATGGACGTCCTCCCTAGGCTATTTGAGAGAGCTTCGGCCGAGGGGCTACTGTCGGAGCTGGCGTCGAGCGGCCTGTGCCACCGCACCTCCCTGTATGCGGATGACGCCGTCACCTTCGTTCTCCCTACGTCCCTTGACTTGCGCGCTTGCGCGGCAATCGTGGGGGATTTCGGAGAGGCCTCCGGCCTGCGCACTAACCTGGCCAAATGTTCGATCCACCCCATTCAGTGCTCGACGGATCAGGTGGAGCTCGCGCATGGGATTCTCGGGTGTGGGGTCGGCACCTTCCCCTGCCGGTACCTGGGGCTTCCCCTCAGCCTTCGCAAGACCACGGAGGCCCAGCTGCAGTTTGTGGTGGACAATGCGGCGAGTAGACTTCAGCCATGGTGTGCGGGCCTGATGAACAGGGGGTAGTCGGAACACGCTAGTGAAGACCACGTTGTCTGCCATACCGGTCCACGCCCTCATGTCCCTCGATGTTCCCCCGCAGACGATCATGGCCTTTCAGAAGATTGTCTGGGCTTTCCTGTGGAAGGGCGGGAGGGAGGTCAAGGGCGTCCACTGCTTGGTCGCATGGGAGAGGGTCTGTTCGCCTAAGGAGTTTGGTGGGTTGGGCATACCCAACCTTCGCCTGCTTGGCCTTGCGCTGAGATGCCGTTGGGCGTGGCTGCAGAGGGTGGACCCCGCCAAGCCTTGGGCTGAGTTTGACCTGGGCCTGCCGCGCCAGTCTTTGGAGTTGTTTATGCCGCCACCTGCTACACGCTGGGCAATGGTTTGAGGGCCAGATTTTGGCTAGATCGGTGGATCGATGGTCGTAGGGTTGAGGAGATTTCCCCAAACCTGCTGTCGGCGATTCCCCCAGGCAAGCGGCGCGCCCGATCGGTCAAGGAGGGGCTCGCAGGAGGTTGTCTTTGGGACTGCGGGCCTGACCTCAGTACGGAGGCGGTTCCGAAGTTCTTCCTCTTGTGGCATGCGCTGGACGGGATCCGGTTCGTCCCCGAGCGCGAGGATGTGCTGACCTAGCGTTGGTCTAGCGACGGGCAGTATTCGGCCAAGTCAACCTATTGGGCGTTCTTCGCCAGCGTGACGCGAGCACCGGCGGCCACCCAGATCTGGCACTCTCAGGCCCCGCAGGGATGCAAGTTCTTCGCCTGGTTGGCGTCTAGAGATAGATGCTGGACCGCCGATTGGCTGGAGCGTCGGGGGCTCCCTCGGCCGCCCAGGTGCCCGCTGTGCGACCAAGCATAGGAGAACATCCAGCACATCCTGTTGGGGTGTGTGGTGGCCAGGGAGGTCTGGGCTTGGGTGTTTCACCGGTGGGGTAAGACCCACTGGCTACCCATAGCCGACACTGATCTCCTCCTTTGGTGGACGTCGAGGCCTTGCCTGAAGGCCCACCAGCGAGACCTATGGACTGCGGTCATCCTGGTCTTCTGGGGCTTGTGGAGGCACTGGAACAACGTCGTGTTCAATGGGGTGCTTCCACGGGCGGAGACTATCAAGACCAAGATCCGGGACGACTTCAGGCAGTGGCGGCTAGCTAGGCTCTTTTGTTCTGATGTTTTTGTCTTTCTGGAGCCGGTGACCTCGGTGTTAGTAGGAGAGTAGGCTTAGCGTGTCAGGGAGCTACCACCTGACATGGTTATACCCTACGGGTACATGACTTCAGCATACCTGGTTCAGCCCAAGGAAGGCCCACAGCAGATATACGCTGGCCCATGAAGATTTTCGGGTGGCCAAGGCCCATGACGCCTTCGGATCCTTGGAGAACAAGACTAGCATAGATAGTAAATTCAAAGGGGTAAAACCCTAGAACCTGTAACCGACTAGGACTATGCCCGGGACCTGCCTAAGTCTATATAAAGGCCAGGAGGGCACGCCCAAGATCTCTCGACTCATACTTTCGCACACACCTCCACGCCAGATCGAATTTGCGCACCCTGTAACCTTCGGTTTCACCGTAATCAAGAACAGACAAGCAGGAGTAGGGTTTTCCCTCCGGGGGCCTGAACCTGGGTAAATCTCGTGTCCCCTGGTTGCTTGTCTGTTAACCGTGCCACGATCTCCAGCATCCCCATCTTATCCACAACCCAAGTCCATAACAATGGGCATTGACGAGATTAAACCTCGTCAATTGGCGTCGTCTGTGGGAATCGGGGTTGCTGATTGTGCGATCGTGATGGTCCCGACCCGATCGATCTACAACTCCGCGGCTACGGAGAATCACCTCCTCTTCGGCACTTTCGACTTCACCGCCCACTCGTCGGCCACCATGAAGGATTTCGAGCCCGTAGGCGACAGACTCGAAATTTTGTTCGGGAGCTTCTACTTCCAGGTGGGACAAACTGGCACACTCCGCCTTCCTGAGCGGGTGCCCGTGCCATCGATCAGGCCAGCCTCGTGGGCTCCACACCCCGTGCTATGCACATCACCATCGACAGATGAGTTCTACAACAGCATCAGCTGCAACTCCGATCTGTGCGATCCGCCTTCGGATGAAGGGACCTACGGTTCCGGATCTGAAAGCTGCGGCGAAACCGATCTGGCGCTACCAATGCGCCGTAGTCATCCAGAGCAACAAACGCCTAACCGCTGCCCAACACGAACCCGAACCCGCAGGATAGAAGCGGCGAAGCGGGAGCGAAGAAGCGATCCCACCCGAAGGGGAAAACAACGCCACGTCATCCAACTTAGCAAAGAAGGATGGGTCCAGCACGCCGTGCCGTGCAAAGCATATAGTCCTACCCGTGGACTCCCCACGTGACCTACTGATGGCGTACCACTACCTCCTCATCGAGGAGCACAAGAAGCAAGTCAAGATGCAGGAGACGCTCGACAAACGCAAGAAAGCAGCCTCCGAGTCCAGCGCGCGACGAGCTGCGCTCTCCGCCATGGCACCCAGCTCTAGCACGAACGGAAACCAGGGAAACAAGCACCGCTCGAGTGTGGAGAACATGGATCCCAAGGAACGCCGTGATGTGACCCGAACTCTCCACACATCGTTCATGGATATGGATGCCGATGGCAACATCATCCCGAACACACCGCAAGCTGCGATCATGGCAGCCACTGCGTATCTCGCGGCCCACAAACCTCCGGAAGGGGACCCGAAAAGATCCATGCATAAGTCCGCACTCACCGGACTCGGACTCGTCGCCCACGGCGAAGACGCTCTGGAGCCGAAAGAAAGCTCCGTCAGCGATCGAGCCCCACCCCTTCATCCGAAGAGGAGGAGGAGCACGACCTTCCTCGAAGGAAGAAGAGCTCGCATCGCCATAAATGCGACTACGACGCCAGAGACGCGCTTACACAGCGCAAAATCGACAAAGCACGAGCCAAACGCGCATGATCGTCCGAGTCCGAGATGGATGAAGATGAAGGAGAACTCTGTGGAGCCCGATGCTTCAGCAGATCTGTTCGGCGAACAAAGATGCCACGCAATTTCAAGCTTCCTTCGGATACTCCGAATTTCAACGGCATGCAAGATCCAAAATCTTGGCTCAACGATCATCTGTCATCCGTCAAGCTGCATGGCGGTAACAAAGAAACCGCCATGCAATGCCTCCAATTGACAAAGGCGGGCGCTGGTCAGCTCAAGACCTATCATCGGGATCCATCCGAAGTTGGGAGGAGCTAGCTTACGCTTCATCCGAAATTTCAAGGGCACCAGAAGAGGCCCGCCTCAATCAAGAGTTGCGAGCCTGCACTCGAGAACGGGGAATCTATTCGCTCGTACATATTACGCTGGTCTACCACCAAGAACTCCGCAGCACATATCTCCGAGGAGAGGGCCATCGACGCCTTCAGAGACGGCGTCAAACGCCAAGATTTCAAGGAGGAACTTGGGCGTGTCAAGCCCAAGACACTCGACCACCTCATGGAAATTTACAATAGTTGGGCAGACGGCGAAGATTGCATCCAGCGAGCGCAATCAGATGAAGAGGACGACTACGGCCGAAGGCGAGAATGCCGCAGCAAGAGGAGATCGCGTGTCTACGAAGACCGTGACGGACCCGACGTGGTCGCGGCTGGCTACGCCGACCGCCGCAACGACAACAAGAACAGCGGAGGATACTGGAGGAAATTTCCGCGACAATGATGACCAAGATATCATGGCAACGCGACCGCGACAACGGACCCTCAGCATTCGACAAACTTTCCGGTCCATGCACCATCCACTTCTACATCGACAAACAAGATGGCAAAAAGAAAGCCAGTCACATGCTCAAGGACTGCCACGAGTTCCAGAAACTCAGCGAAATCATGGTGCAGATGAGGCAACAAGCCCCAACCCCTGCGTTCGGAAACGCACCCGAGCCAGGAGAAATAGCACACGGAGCTCCTCCACCGCCACCTATTGGAGGCCCAAACCAACCAGTCGCACTAGCGCAAAACAACGCCGGGGTCGGATACCCCCCACCAAAGGGAGCACTAAATATGATCCAGAAGGGACGCCCCACAAACAGGGTGCAGAAGAAAATCACCCGACAAATCAACTTGGCCGTGGCAACTCCGCCTGCAATCCCTGAGTACCTCAGCGGATCGGAGTCCTGCATCACATTCACTCGCGCGGATAACCCTTGCCAGATCCCTCGCCCAGTCCATGCTGCCCTGGTGCTGGAGGCGCAGATTGGAGGCTTCGAGATGAGCCGCGTCTTCATGGACGGCAGCAGCGGCATAAATCTAATGTTCGCAAGCACTCTAGCAGCTATGCGGATCCCGCAATGCAGCCTGGAACAATCAGACACAACGTTCCACGGCATTGTCCCAGGAAAGGGCATATTCCCCCTGGGCAAAATAGGGCTTGACGTTATCTTCGGGAAGCCGGACAACTTCCGGCAGGAGCGCCTAGGGCGTGTAGCATTCGCAAGGTGGACTGGCCGTTGCAATACCACGCCATCCTGGGGCGTGTAGCATTCGCAAGGTTCCTGGCCATCCCGCACTACGCATACCTACTACTCAAGATGCCAGGACCAAGGGGCGTCATCACAGTCCACGGGAGCTTCACCCGATCGGACCAATGTGACAGGGATTTCAACAAAATCTCCCAGTCTTTCGGCATGCAAGACGAGCTTGTAAGGCTCCGTGAAGTAACGGACAATGGGGTACCCCCAGTCACAAGGCAGAACGCACCTAACATGTCCTTTGACTCCACCGTCAACACCAAGAAAGTACAGGTCCATCCGACGGATGTCTCCAAGACGGCCTTGATCGCCAATGACCTCAGCACCGCATAGGAAGGCGCGCTCGTCGAATTCCTCCGTGAGCTGGAAATTACTGGTGTCTCGGACATGCCAGGAGTTCCTAGGGAATTCGCCGAGCACGCACTCAATGTCTTTCCAGACACCAAGCCAGTCAAGAAGTCCATCCGAAGACTGTCGGAGCCACGAGCCGAAGCTATCGGCAAGGAAATCAATAGACTACTCGCTGCAGACTTCATCAGGGAAATCAAAGAAAGCGAGTGGCTTGCAAACACGGTGATGGTCGCGAAGAAGGACACGGACATCCTGCGGATGTGCATGGACTTCACGTCACTAAATAAGCATTGCCCAAAGGACCACTTCCCTCTTCCACGGATCGACCAGATCATTGATTCGACTGCAGGTTGCGAGAAACTCTCCTTCCTCGACGCCTACTCAGGATATAACCAGATTCGGCTCAAGGTCGAAGATCAGGAGAAAACGGCGTTTATCACACCGTTCGGAGTATTCTGTTACAACACAATGCCCTTCGGGCTAAAGAACGCGGGTGCCACGTACCAGAGATGCATGCAGGCCTGCCTCAAGGACCAGATCGGTCGCAATGTCCAAGTCTATGTCGACGACATAGTAATAAAAACTAAGGAGGCAAGGACACTTATCGACGATCTCCGCGAGATGTTCGAAAACCTTGATCTCTATAGGATCAAGCTCAATACCGAAAAATGCGCCTTTGGCGTCCCATCAGGTCAGCTGCTCGGGTACTTCATCTCTCAACGAGGGATCGAGGCGAACCCGAAGAAAATCAGAGCCATCATGACGATGGAGAAGCCGAAAAACCTCAAGGGCGTCCAGCAGCTCGCAGGACGAGTAGCGGCACTAAGCAGGTTCATCAGCCGTATGGGCGAGAAGGCCCTACCATTCTACCAGCTGCTGCGCAAGGCAGACAAGTTCGAGTGGACACCAGAAGCCAACGACGCATTCGAAAGCCTCAAGCGGCTCCTCTCCACCTCGCCAGCTTTGGTCACGCCAAAGGAGCGCGAGCCCTCGCCGCATATAGCAGCCACACACCGTGGTCAAGACTGCATCGTGGTCGAACGACCCGAAGAAGGCAAGACCCACGGGTCCAGCGCCAATTTACTACCTCCGAGGTACTAACACCAACAAAGCAGAGGTACCCTCACTGCAAAAGCTAGCCTACGCGTGTTCATGACGGCTCGACCTGAGCCATTACTTCCAGAGCACCAAGTGATGGTGGTCAACGAGGCACCCCGAACAGCATCCCGAATAATCCAGGCCACAGACGGGTGGCCCTGGGGGCATCGAACTGTCACCCTTGGACATCGCTCACGAAGCGACACGCAATTAAATCTCAAGTCCTTCCGGACTTCTGGTACATTGATGGAGCTGCAGACACCCCGGACATGTCGCGGTCATGGAAAATGCGCCAGCGGCTCCAAGCGCCAAGGCGAGGCAGGGTCATCTGACCTCGCATAAGGCGACAAGATGAAATCGTTCTTCGGATGAAATTGAGCCTCCAACAACGAGGCGAATCTGAAGCCTCATCCATGGCATGAGGATGGCAAAGATATGCGGCGCAACGCGCCTGGTCATCTACAGTGACTCCAACCTCGTCGTCCAGCAGACGATGAATGAGTGCGACGCACACGCCGAAAACATGATTGCATACCGCGCGCTCTACAACACACTCGAAGGCGAATTCGATGGCTGCGAACTTCGGCACGTTGGAAGGGAGAGCAACGAGGAAGCCGATAGACTCGCCAACATCGGCTCCACTTGCGCAAAAGTGCCACCAGGAGTGTTCCTCGAACAGATCTGCGTACCATCCATCAAGCGGAAGTTCCCCAAGGGATCACCCGAAGAAGCAGAACACTCGGGAGCTACGCTACCCGAAGGACACGAAGGACCCGAAAAGCTGGACACAGAGGTAGCCATGGTCAACCTAATGCAGGTCATGGCAGTCGAAGAAGCTTGGACGCGACCATACCTCCAGTTCTTGATAAGCGGAGAATTGCCTAACAGCCCAACAGACGCCCGACGCATATCTCGCCGGTCAAAAGCCTTCACCATCATCAACGGCGAACTATACAAGCGCAGCATCACGGGTGTACTTCAACGGTGCGTCACCATCGATGACGGCAAGGCCATACTCCAAGACATCCATGAAGGCATCTGCGGCCACCACGCAGGCAGCCGCTCCCTTGTCGCTAAAGCTCTACGAGCAGGATTCTACTGGCCAACGGCCATGAGCGACGCAAAGGACATCGTCCGAAGATGCAACGGATGCCAACGGTTCGCCGACAAACCGCACACACCTGGGTCCGAGCTCAGACCCATACCTATAGCTTGGCCTTTCGCTCAATGGGGCCTCGACATGATCGGAAAACTGCCAAAATCCTCGAAAGGGGGACACGTCTTCCTCCTGGTTGCAGTCGACAAATTCACCAAGTGGATCGAGGCCATGCCGGTCACCAACCAGAAAGGCAAAACTGCTGTCAAGTTCTTCGAGTCCATTGTCTACAGGTTCGGCGTACCACACAGCATCATCACCGACAACGGATCGAACTTCATTTCCGAAGAATTCCAGGACTTCTGCGAAGGCCTTGGGATCAACATCACGTATGCCTCAGTGGCACACCCGCAAACGAACGGGCAAGTGGAAAAGGCCAACGGCCTAGTCGGCGCCGGCATCAAGAAGCGCCTCATGAGCTCACTCGAACAAAAAGCTGGAAACTGGACGAAAGAGCTACCATCCGTCCTGTGGAGCTTACGGACTACGCCAAACAGCTCCACCGGCTACACACCGTTCTTCATGGTTGTAACACCCTCAGAATCGGCCCTATGCAAGTGTTAGCGAAACTCGCCAAACCCGCATAGAAACGATTCAAAGGTGCCCACCAGGCACTTTCGTGTGGGTGGAAAACGAAGTAATAACATTACACAACAGTCCTCGATGGGACCCACAGAACAGATATATATACCACACGACTCCATGAGTCAAGAATACAGATATAATATACAAAGATACAAATCACCTTGAAAACGATAGAGCGTCCAGCTACGGACAAGATGCAAATGGGGCTAAGAGACCTGAAGAATAACCAATGGCGTCCATAACCCTGCCCAGGCCAAGCCGGAAGGGTAACCCTGCTAACGACGTCGATCCCAAAACCTGCTTTAACAAAAAGGGGTGCCGACAAAGGGCAAAGGAAAAAGAGGAGCGTCGATCGAGGCCATGCGGCGAGGCTAGAATTCGGCGGTCCTCGCCTACATAGGTATGGTGGACTGAAGCGGCAGCGACAACATGCACTAAACAACCTACAGACACTCGATACGACTGGAGGTTATCAGAGAGGGGTAAGAAAGACCTATTCGGATCCAACCTGATACTATCATCAAACAAACCCATCCTGGCGTTTCCCCCTCGAGACCAAACGAGGAAGTCAATCGAGGAACTCACACCGTTGGCAGTTTTAGTTATTCAGTTATCGTTGCAGCAATTACTAGTCAGGTTTAGATAATCATCCTGATAAAGTAAGCAGTGGGCACTTTTAGTTAACCATTCCGTGATAGTTGCAACGATTACTAATCAGATACAGATGGCATGAGATAAACCCAAAACCCAGCAGTTGTCGGTACTTTTATTAGCCATTCCGTTGTAGTTGCAATACTTACTAATCAGGTACAATGGTCGCAAGCGACGCTCCAAACAAGCAATTATGGGCAGTATTATTTAGCCATTCCATTGTAGTGAAGCTGATTACTAGTCATTATAAAGTCAAATTTATAGCAATAAACTTTAGTTATGCTTGTCTATGGTCGAGATACTGTGCTCCAAGTCATCCATAACCGCGGACACGGATTTCAAAAAGTTTTACCCGGCCGGGGTGCACCAATAGCAACACACGCTCGATCAACCTCGGAAAAACCAAATCAAAACCCAACGAGGCTTTCACGACAAAGCAATCACAGGATTCAGAAATATTTCAGGGGGCCACCTTAAGTAGAACCCAGCAACGGGCCGGCTCAGACGGACTTAAGGTTGTGGGGGCTACCGTGACGATCGGGAACCCAAAAGTGTGGCTGGGCTTGTCGACACCGCGGAATCGTGCCACGATCCTAAGATCTGATGTGCTCCTCGCAAACGTAAATCTGAAGTAGCATGGCATAAGTACAAGATAGTAAATAAAACCTCAAACTAGTTTGTGGCCCCAAGAAAAAGATGAATCAAGCTCTGGCTCGGGGTCCCATATACCTCCGGATGTGGATAGCGCGATAAATCAAGGAACAGGTATCAAGTACTCGGGGTCCTACGGGACACAAGTGGGCGTTCGGAAACCAAATATTTTCTATCACCCACCGATGCCTCTGCTTACTTCAATTTTAGTTGTTAAACAGGAATTAAAGTGAACGATAAGTAAACTAGGATCACCTCCAACAACAACATGCGGCAAAACATCAACAACTGTGGCACTGGACGACACGCAACAGCACTTGAGCAAGCGACTACGACGCGCAAGTCCAACTATCTACCAAACAACAGGTAATAGGATGTGTCCAAGGCAATATAAGGCTGCAAGGGATATCACAGGTACGGAAACTAAAGCATCGCAACACAGATAGCAATAGATCAACAGGAGGGAATAAATACTATAAAAGTAAGATAGGTAGAAGGGGGGAGATGCTCGCCTGAAAACATTGTCGAAGGTTCAACCGAAGATCGGGGCGAAGCTCACATCAACTCAACGGCCTTATCCGCGAAGAAGCAAAACACTAGGATAAACACCGGATGCACTATTTAATACAATGGCAGAAGATCGGCATGATGCATGTATGATGTATGACATGGCACAGGTGCGATGCAACTAGGTCATATTAAGCGGAACCGGGGTCCCGACATTTAATTAGGTGGTTCATGCTGTTTAGCTACCCTACAATTTAATGTTGCATTAGCAAGACAAAAGATGGCACCGGTTCGCTACACAAGTTTAAATGAGACCAATATGAGACTAGATTTTCCCGCATATGGGCCTCATATTTAATTATTAGGTGAATCGGCATAAGGCCCCCAAACCACAGGCAATATGCATGCATGAACAATTAATATGCAACAAGTTGTATTGTATTATAAAATAGGGTTTTCGGGAAGGGGTTCACACATTAGGGTTCGGCAGATCTTGGGGTTCCGGGGTTCGGGGTCGGTCTCAGGGTCCAGGGTTCGACGGGGTTCGGTTTCGACGGGATCGTTCTCAGTAACGGGGTAGATCTTGGCGCATCCGTGGTCTTCGGGTCATGTCGACGGTCATGGCGTTCGGGATGAAGCACTTGTCGCATCCGGGGAGCAGGACTTGGTTTGGTGTCGGGGGCGCATCGGATGCTTCCGGGTCGGTGTCGTTCTTGTCGTTGCGGGGATCTTGTCGGTCCGCGGGTCGGGTCGGTCTTGGCGTCCGGGGTGAAGTGCTTGTCGCACCGGAGTCTCGGTGTCCTCGGCGCCTTCGATTCCGTGAAGAAGTGCTCGGTGATCCGTGTCGTGGTTCTTGTCGGGGTTCTCGGCTTCGGCGCCGGGATCGGGCATCTGATTCCGGGAGGAAGGCTACAGCACCGGGGTTCGATGTTTCCGCTCCGGGAACGGTCTTGTGGTCTGAGTGGACGATCTTGACGTCGATGGAGGACTTGAGTGGAACGGGTACCGAGGTCTCCGGATTGTATCCGTGTTGACGGTCTTGTGGTTCCATCTTGGTTTGCCCGTGTCAGACTTGGCATGCAGAGCCGAACTTGGTGGCCATGTGGTCACAACAGGCGGCGGAGGTCTCGACAAAACACATAGCAGTGAAGATCTTGAGTTTTGGGTGTCCTTGACAGAATCACCCGGTGCTTCGATACAGACAAGGCAACAGCTTGCATCGGGTTCCAGCTTCGCAACAACACCGTGACCACACTAGCAGCAGGAGCAGAACACCAGGACAGCCTGAGGTGATGATGTGTGGCATCCCGCAAAACCACTACTAGAAAATCGCGTTGAATTTGTGCATTGCATAGTCAGCATCATGTGTTGTTTGTCCAAAACTATTTCGCAAATCCCGTTTTGTTTCTAAAACGCCCCACCTCTATTCAAATGTCAAACACCGGGTCTCCGGAATTATTTTGTTTTGTTGCTATCGGGTTGCAAACGGTCCAATTAAATTAAATAAAATATTAAGTTAATTTAGCGGGGGCAGTCGAACGGGCCGTTTCGACCCGAACGACCACCCCCAGGTTTTACAAACGGTCCACCAACAATTCCTAAAGCTACCCACTATTCTACCCAACCTACCCCTCCACATCACCCTGGCCACTCACACGCTGCCACCTCACCTTCTCTCTCCCCCCAACCAACCAGACAACGCCACGTCGCTCCCTCTCTCCACCTCTCTCTCTCTCAACCACACAAACCCACCAGCCACGCATGCATGCCGCCAGCCTACCAGCCCCTCGGCTCACCCCTCGGACCCGGGACCCCCCCTGCCCCGCTGCCCAGCACCCTCCACCCTCTGGTCAACCACCGCTCGCACGCGCCCAGGACCCCACCCGCGACCCGTTCTCCACCATCCACGCCCAGACAACCCCGGCCCCACCCCTGGCGCCTGGCCCACCACCCGACCGCCCCACCCCGATGCCCTTCTCCCACCTCGCGGCCAAACCTCCCACCTTGCCCGGCTCGCCCGGCTTCGCCAGCCCTCTCTTCCCGCCTTGGCCTCCCTCTCTGCCGTAGCGTCCGCGCCGCCCGCTCACCGTCTCCCGACCCCGCCGCCCAGCGCAGCGCCCTCGCCGCGCCTCCCGACCAGTCTGCCCGCCGCCCTGCCTCGCTCATGCGTCGCCCGCACCTCCGCTCCCGGCGTCTCCTGCCCAGCCACCTCCGCAGCTTCCGCGGCGCTCGTTGTCCGTCGCCGCGCCGCCTTCCTCCGTCGTTCGCGCGTCGCCCGCCCCGTCGGCGAGCGGCCCGCGCCAGCCTTGTCCCCGCGCCTCCCTCCCGAGGCTCCTCCAGCGCGCGAGCCGCCTCGCCTCTGCGTCCCGCGGCGCCCGACGCGACCCCGCGCGGAACCTCCTCTTCCGCCCCCGGTCACGGACGTCGCGCGCCCGCCCTCGACAGCAACCCGTCTCCCCGCCGGACCTCCGTCGCCCCCGAGCTCGCCGCCGACTCGGCGTCCCGGCCAGCGCCCAGCGGCCCCCTCCGTCGCCCGCGCCCGCGTGCTCGGCAGCGCCGCCCGCGCCGAGAACGCGCCGCCCGGCCCTCAAGCTCCCGCGGGCCCCCGCCGCCGTTCCTCCTCCGCGCGCGTTGGACGCCGACGTCACCGCCCGCGTCGGGCCCTGCCACGCCGCCCCTCATGTTCGCCGCGCCCCGCACCGACCAGCGCTCCTCCCCTCGGCCTCGCTGCCGTCGGCCTCCTCACCGGTGCCTCCCCGAGCTCGCCGCCTGCCTTCGCCCCGCCGGAACCCGCGTCCTGCCGGCCGCGTCCATGCTGCCCGTGGCGCCGAGTGTTGCAGCGTGAGGCCCCCCTGTGTACCTGGTGAATCCAACAAGGGCCTTGCGGTCCCATCCTCGCCGTTCGCGGACACCACGCCATCGACCAGGGATTCGTGCCGCCAAGCCCTTCAATAACCATCAAGTCAGTGGAGCGCCGAGACCCCCGAACTTGAGATCATCGCCGCAGACCGACAAGGATTCCACAGGGGACGCCAAGTACGCCGTCATGGGATCGACCAGTTCGCCGAGAGCCGTTCCCGGGCCCGATAACCGCCAAGATCTACCGATGACCAGGGACCCGATGACCGCCGAGATCGCCACCGGTTCGACATGCACGCCACCGCGGATACGACAAGTACTCCCTCGGGGACGCCATGACATCTACGGACCCGAAGACAATTGTGCGACAAGTACTCCTCCTCGGATGCGACGCTCGAGAACACGGACGGTACGGCACCGACGCAGAACGCCAAGTACTTCTTCCCGGAACGCAAGATCTGCCCCGTTACCGAGAGTGAGAGAACGATCCCGCCGAGCCCGAACCGTCGAACCCTGGACCCTGAGACCGACCCCGAACCCCTGGAACCCCAAGAGCTTCGACCCCTAATGTGTGACCCTTTTCCCTCGATACCCTATTTTCATAAATGATATCAACTTGTTGCATACTTAATTGTCATCTCGCATGCATATCATGTTGGTTTGGGGGCCTTATGCCGATTCACCTAATAATTAAATATGGGGCCCATATGCGGGCAAATCTAGCCTTATATCGGCCTCATTTAAATTTGTGTAGCGGACCCGGTACTACCTTCTGCCATGTAATACAACATTTAATTGCGGGGTTCTAAATAACTTGAACCGTTTAATTAAATGTCGGGACCCCGGTTCCGCCTAATTTGACCTAATCGCATCGCACCTTTGCCATGTCATCCATCATGCATGCATCATGCCGATCTTCTGCCGTTGTATTAAATAGTGCATCCGGTGTTTCTTCTAGTGTTTTGCTTCTTCGCGGATAAGACCGTTGAGTTGAGGTGAGCTTCGCCCCGATCTTCGGTTGAACCCTTCGACAATGTTTTCAGGCGAGCATCTCCCCCTTTCTACCTATCTTACTGTTATAGTGTTTATTCCCTCCTGTTGATCTATTGCTATCTGTGTTGCGATGCTCTAGTTTTTGTACCCTTTGATATCCCTTGCAGCCCTATATTGCCTTGGACACACCCTATTACCTTTTGTTTGGTAGATAGTTGGACTTGCGCGTCGTAGTTGCTTGCTCAAGTGCTGATGTGTGTCGTCATATGCCACAGTTGCTGATGTATTGCCGCATGTTGCTGTTGGAGATGATCATAGTTTTACTTATCGTTCACTTTAAATTCCTGTTTAACAACTAAAATTGAATAAGCAGAGGCATCGGTGGGTGATAGAAAATATTTGGTTTCCGAACGCCCACTTGTGTCCCGTAAGACCCCGAGTACTTGATACCTGTTCCTTGATTTATCGCGCTATCCACATCCGGGAGGTATATGGGACCCCCAGCGAGCTTGATTCGTCTTATTTCTTGGGGCCACAAACTAGTTTGAGGTTTTATTTACGATCCTGTACTTATGCCATGCTACTTTACGTATTTAAATTGTGCGAGGAGCACCTTTGTCTGTATTTAGGTAAGCGGAGTGATTACGGTATCGACAAGCCCAGCCACACTTTGGGTTCCCGGTCGCTTCTGACCATTGTGCCAAACCTTGAGTCCGTCTCGGAGCTTGCTTACTCCGTTGCGGGATCTACTCAATGGGGTGGCCCCCTGAAATATTTCTGAATCCTGTGATTGTTCAGTCGTGAAAGCCTCGTTGGGTTTTGATTTGGTTTTTCCGAGGTTGATCGAGCGTGTGTTGCTATTGGTGCACCCCGGCCGGGTAAAACTTTCTGAAAGCCGTGTCCGCGGATATGGACGACTTGGAGCACAGTATCTCGATCATAGACAAGCATAACTAAAGTTTAATGCTATAAATTTGACTTTATAATGACTAGTAATCAGCTTCACTATAACGGAATGGCTAAATAATACTGCCCACAATTGCTTGTTTGAGTTGTCGCTTGCGACCATTGTACCTGACTAGTAAGTATGGCAACTACAATGGAATGGCTTAATAAAAGTACCAACAACTGCTGGGTTTTGGGTTTATCTCATGCTAATTGTACCTGATTAGTAAGTGCTGCAACTACAACGGAATGGTTAACTAAAATGACCCACTGCTTACTTTATCAGGATGATTATCTAAACCTGACTAGTAACGTGCCGCAACTATAACTGAATAAGTAAAACTGCCAACTGTGTGAGTTCCTCGGTTGACTTCCTCGTTTGGTCTCGAGGGGGAAACACCAGGATGGGTTTGTTTGGTGCTAGCTTCAGGTTGGATCCGGTTAGGTCATTCTCATCCCTCTCTGATATCATGATTGTATCGAGTCTCTATAGGTTGTGTAGTGCATCTTTGCTGCGCTTGATCCACCATACCTATGTGGCGAGGACCGCGAACTCTAGCCTCGCGTGTCTTGGCCTCGATCTTGGCGCTCCTCTTTTCCTTTGCCCTTTGTCGGCACCCTTTTGTTTAAGCAGGTTTTGAGATCGGCGCCGTTAGCGGTTACCCTTCGGCTTGGCGGCAGGGTTATGGGCCATTGGTTATTCTTGAGGCTCTTAGCCCCATTTGCATCTTGTCCGTGAGCAGACGCTATATCGTTTTCAAGGTGATTTGGATCTTTGTACATTATATCATATTCTTGACTCTTGAGTCATTTATATATATCTATTACATGGGTCCCATCGAGGACTGTTGTGTAATGTTATTGCCGTTTTCCACCCACGAAAGTGCTGGTGAGCACCTTTGAATCGTTTCTATGCGGGTTTGGCGAATTTTGCTCAAACTTGCATAGGTCCGTCGAGGTGTTCTGAGTGGTATCGAGCCCGGTTGCGATACCCCACAAGTCCACTGTAGGATAACCTAGCTAACGGTGATGAAGTGTCAAAACTATTTTGCAAAATCGGTTGGATAGTCTGATTAGGTCTGATTTTTATTCCTTACCCCTTTGCTATTCCTCCCTTACCTCTACGTGTTTTGAACCTGCTCTCTTATATTTTCTTCGAGTCCAGGAATTCTCGTGGTGGGGTTTTCCGTCGTACCTTCAGGTTTCGCCTCCTCATTAGCGGTGTTCTACCATCCGGTGTTCAAGCTGCTGATGAATCCGTCTCACGGTGTTATCATTCTTTGTTCCTTGTTTGTGCTTTCGGTGTTTTCCGGCGCGACATCATCTCGCGAGATCCGATCGATGCGCATCACTCTTATTCCTAACCTCGGTTGTCGAGATCTTGATGCGAATTCGAGAATGGTTGCACTCTTTTCTACTGATGGTGCAGAGTAATAGTTTGGGTGCGTGATGGATTGGCCCCCATGCCGACTACCCCTTCTATTCGCTTTTGTACATTGAAGTGGATGAGAATGCATCGGTTCCCTTTTCCATCGAAGTTAGGGGTGGCTTTATTTGTTGATACCTCTGCCTTCGACCTGTTGTTTCCGGAGTGTTCTCTCGACGATCACGGACAACGACCTCTTGTTAGTGGTGTCGCGAGGATCTACACGAAGCGAGAAGACGCAGATCGCCGACCTTCTTTCCGGTACCATGAGGCGGATCTCGAGGGAGAGATCCTTTGTTAGTGGTGTCGAATTGTGGCATCCCGCAAAACCACTACTAGAAAATCGCGTTGAATTTGTGCATTGCATCGTCAGCATCATGTGTTGTTTGTCCAAAACTATTTCGCAAAGCCCGTTTTGTTTCTAAAACGCCCCACCTCTATTCAAATGTCAAACACCGGGTCTCCGGAATTATTTTGTTTTGTTGCTATCGGGTTGCAAACGGTCCAATTAAATTAAATAAAATATTAAGTTAATTTAGCGAGGCGATCGAGCGGGCGTTCGACCGAGCGACCACCCCAGGTTTTACAAGCGGTCCACCAATTCCTAAAGCTACCCACTATTCTACCCAACCTACCCCTCCACATCACCCTGGCCACTCACACGCTGCCACCTCACCTTCTCTCTCCCCCCAACCAACCAGACAACGCCACGCCCCTCCCTCCCTCCCCCTCTCCCTCTCTCACCCACACAAACCCACCCAGCCGCTACGCATGCACCAGCCGGCCCGGCCCCTCGGCTCACCCCTCGACCCCGGGACCCACCCCCAGCGGCCCCTGCCCAGCACCCTCCACCTCAGTGACCACCTACGCGCCTTGGGACCCCACCATGACCCGTTCTCCACCATCCACGCCCGACAACCCGGCCCCACCCTGGCGCTGGCCCCACCACCACCGCCCCACCCGTGCCTTCTCCCACCTCGCGGCCAAGCAACCTCCCCGCCCTTGGCTCGCCCGTCGCCCGGCCCTCTCTTCCCCGCCTCCGGCCTCCCTCTGCCGGCGCGCGTCCGCGCCGCCCGCGCTCACCGTCTCCCCGACCCCGCCCCGCGCCTCCCGACCAGTCGCCCGCGCCGGCCACGCCCTCGCTCATGCCGCCCCGCATCTCCGCTCCCGGCGTCTCCTGCCCGGCCACCTCACGCTTCCGTGGCGCTCGCCGTCGCTTCGCCCGCCGCCTTCCTCCGTCGTTAGCCGCGTCGCCCGCCCCGTCGAGCCCGGCCGCGCCCGCCCGTCGCGCCTCCCTCCCGAGCTCCTCCAGCGCGAGCCGAGCCGCCTCGCCTCTGCGTCCGTCGGCGGCCGACCCGCGACCCAGCGGCGTGAACCTCCTCTTCGCCCCGGTCACGACGGGCGCGCCCGCCCTCGGCAACAACCGTCTCCCGCGGACCTCCGTCGCCCCAGCTCGCCGCCGACTCCGCGTCCCAGCGGCCAGCCCCGGCGGCCCCTCCGTCGCGCCCGGCGCCCGCGTGCTCGGCCCGCGCCCGCGCGCCGAACCCGCCCGGCCCTCAAGCTCCGCGGCCCCCGCCGTTCCTCCTCCGCGCGTTGGGCCGGCGTCGCCGCCCGCGTCGGGCCCTGCCACGCCGCCCCTCATGTTCGCCGCGCCCGCACCGACCAGCGCTCCTCCCTCGGCCTCGCCGTCGGCCTCCTCACCGGTGCCTCCCGAGCTCGCCGCCTGCCTTCGCCCCGCCGGAACCCGCGTCCTGCCGGCCGCGTCCATGCCTGCCCGTGGCGCCGAGTGTTGCAGCGTGAGGCCCCCTGTGTACCTGGTGAATCCAACAAGGGCCTTGCGGTCCCATCCTCGCCGTTCGCGGACACCACGCCATCGACCGAGATTCATGCCTTAAGCCCTTCAATAACCATCAAGTCGGTGGGCGCGAGACCCCGAACTTGAGATCATCGCCGCAGACCGACAAGGATTCCACAGGGGACGCCAAGTACACCGTCATGGGATCGACCAGTTCGCCGAGAGCCGTTCCCGGGCCCGATAACCGCCAAGATCTACCGATGACCAGGGACCCGGTGACCGCCGAGATCGCCACCGGTTCGACATGCACACCACCGCGGATACGACAAGTACTCCCTCGGGGGCGCCATATTTGTCTACGGACCGAAGACAATTGTCGACAAGTACTCCTCCTCGGATGCGGCTTTCGAGAACACAGACGATGCACACCGGCGAGCGTAAAGTACTTCTTCGGAGCATAAGATCTGCCCGCACGAGAGTGAGAAACGATCATCCGAGCCCGAACCGTCGAACCACGACCACGAGACCGACCCGAACCCTGAACCCCAAGAGCCGACCCCTAATGTGTGACCCTTTTCCTCGATACCCTATTTTCATAAATGATATCAACTTGTTGCATACTTAATTGTCATCTCGCATGCATATCATGTTGGTTTGGGGCCTTATGCGATTCACCTAATAATTAAATATGGGGCCCATATGCGGGCAAATCTAGCCTTATATCGGCCTCATTTAAATTTGTGTAGCGGACCGGTACCATACGCCATGTAATACAACATTTAATTGCGGGGTTCTAAATAACTTGAACCGTTTAATTAAATGTCGGGACCCCAGTTCCGCTAATTTGACCTAATCATCGCACCTTTGCCATGTCATCCATCATGCATGCATCATGCCGATCTTACGCCGTATTAAATAGTGCATCATGTGTTTCTTCTAGTGTTTTGCTTCTTCGGATAAGGCCGTTGAGTTGAGGTGAGCTTCGCCCGATCTTCGTTGAACCCTTGACAATGTTTTCGTGAGCATCTCCCCTTTCTACCTATCTTACTTTTATAGTGTTTATTCCCTCCTGTTGATCTATTGCTATCTGTCTTGCGATGCTCTAGTTTTCGTACCCTTTGATATCCCTTGCAGCCCTATATTGCCTTGGACACACCCTATTACCTTTCGTTTGGTAGATAGTTGGACTTGCGCGTCGTAGTTGCTTGCTCAAGTGCTGATGTGTGTCGTCATATGCCACAGTTGCTGATGTATTGCCGCATGTTGCTGTTGGAGATGATCATAGTTTTACTTATCGTTCACTTTAAATTCCTGTTTAACAACTAAAATTGAATAAGCAGAGGCATCGGTGGGTGATAGAAAATATTTGGTTTCCGAACGCCCACTTGTGTCCCGTAAGACCCAGTACTTGATACTGTTCCTTGATTTATCGCGCTATCCACATCCGGAGGTATATGGGACCCCCGAGCGAGCTTGATTGATCTTATTTCTTGGGGCCACAAACTAGTTTGAGGTTTTATTTACGATCTGTACTTATGCCATGCTACTTTACGTATTTAAATTGTGCGAGGAGCACATTTGCTTAGGTAAGCGGGTGATTACGGTATCGACAAGCCCAGCCACACTTTCGGGTTCCCGATTACCGCCATGCCATTGTCGCAAACCTTGAGTCCGTCGAGCTTGCTTACTCCGTTGCGGGATCTACTCAATGGGGTGGCCCCAAATATTTACGAATCCTGTGATTGTTCGATCGTTGAAAGCCTCGTTGGGTTTTGATTTGGTTTTCGAGGTTGATCGGCGTGTGTTGCTATTGGTGCACCCGGCGGGTAAAACTTTCGAAAGCCGTGTCCATGGATATGGACGACTTGGAGCACAGTATCTCGATCATAGACAAGCATAACTAAAGTTTAATGCTATAAATTTGACTTTATAATGACTAGTAATCAGCTTCACTATAACGGAATGGCTAAATAATACTGCCCACAATTGCTTGTTTGAGTTGTCGCTTGCGACCATTGTACCTGACTAGTAAGTATGGCAACTACAATGGAATGGCTTAATAAAAGTACCAACAACTGCTGGGTTTTGGGTTTATCTCATGCTAATTGTATCTGATTAGTAAGTCTTGCAACTTCTACGGAATGGTTAACTAAAATGACCCTTTGCTTACTTTATCGAGGATGATTATCTAAACTGACTAGTAACGTTACGCAACTATAAGCGAATAAGTAAAACCGCCAACCGTGTGAGTTCCTCGGTTGACTTCCTCGTTTGGTCTCGAGAAACACCGAGATGGGTTTGTTTGGTGCTAGCTTGAGGTTGGATCCGGTTAGGTCATTCTCATCCCTCTCGATATCCTTGATTGTATCGAGTCTCTATAGGTTGTGTAGTGCATCTTTGCGCTGCGCTTGATCCACCATACCTATGTGGCGAGGACCGCGAACTAGCCTCGTGTCTGGCCTCGATCTTGGCGCTCCTCTTTTCCTTTGCCCTTTGTCGGCACCCTTTGTTTAAGCAGGTTTTGAGATCGGCGCCGTTAGCGGTTACCCTTCCTTGGCAGCGGGCAGGGTTATGGGCGCCATTGGTTATTCTTGGGCTCTTAGCCCCATTTGCATCTTGTCCAGTGAGCGGACGCTATATCGTTTTCAAGGTGATTTGGATCTTTGTACATTATATCGTATTCTT
The DNA here is from genome assembly GCA_030063025.1 of Avena longiglumis. Lineage (NCBI taxonomy): Eukaryota > Viridiplantae > Streptophyta > Magnoliopsida > Poales > Poaceae > Avena > Avena longiglumis. Next base: position 138,505,309 of record CP125978.1, read on the forward strand.
GACTCTTGAGTCATTGTTATATATATCTGCCTGTGGGTCCCATCGAGGACTGTTGTGTAATGTTATTACCGTTTTCCACCTGCGAAAGTGCTGGTGGGCACCTTTGAATCGTTTCTATGCGGGTTTGGCGAATTTTGCTCAAACTTGCATAGGTCCGATTCGAGGGTGTTCTGAGTGGTATCGAGCCAGCGATGCGATACCCACAAGTCCAGCTGTAGGATAACCTAGCTAACGGTAGAGTGTCAAAACTATTTTGCAAAATCGGTTGGATAGTCACGATTAGGTCTGATTTTTTATTCCTTACCCTTTGCTATTCCTCCCTTACCTCTCGTGTTTTGAACCTGCTCTCTTATCTTTCTTGAGTCCGGAATTCTCGTGGGTGGGTTTCCGTCGTACCTTCAGGGTTTCGCTTCCTCCTCTGTTAACGGTGTTCTACCATCCGGTGTTCAAGCTGCCTGATGAATCCGTCTACGGTGTTATCATTCTTTGTTCCTTGTTTGTGCTTTCCGGTGTTTTCCGACGCGACGACATCATCTACGCCAGATCCGATGCAGAGTCTGCATCACTCTTCTGTTTCCTAACCTCGGTTGTCGAGATCTTCAGTCTGAATTCCGAGAATGGTTGCACTCTTTTCTACTGATGGTGCAGAGTAATAGTTTGGGTGCGTGATGGATTGGCCCCCATGCCGACTACCCCTTCTATTCGCTTTTGTACATTGAAGTGGATGAGAATGCATCGGTTCCCTTTTTCCATCGAAGTTAGGGGTGGCTTTATTTGTTGATACCTCTGCCTTCGACCTGTTGTTTCCGGAGTGTTCTCTCGACGATCACGGACAACGACCTCTTGTTAGTGGTGTCGCGAGGATCTACAGCGGCGAAGGCCTTGAATCGCCGACCTTCTTTCCGGTACCATGAGGCGGATCTCGAGAGAGATCCTTTGTTAGTGGTGTCGGTGTGGCATCCATAAAACCACTACTAGAAAATCGCGTTAATTTGTGCATTGCATCGTCGGCATCATGTGTTGTTTGTCCAAAACTATTTCATAAAGCCCGTTTTGTTTCTAAGCGCCCCACCTCTATTCAAATGTCAAACACGGGTCTCGAATTATTTTGTTTTGTTGCTATCGGTTTGCAAAGCGGTCAATTAAATTAAATAAAATATTAAGTTAATTTAGCGAGGCGATCGAGCAGGCGTTTAACCCGACGACCACCCAGGTTTCAAGCGGTCCACCAACAATTCCTAAAGCTACCCACTATTCTACCCAACCTACCTCCACATCACCACAGCCACTCTGCACCGCCACCTCACCTTCTCTCTCCCCCCAACCAACCAGACAACGCCACGTCGCTCCCTCTCTCCACCTCTCTCTCTCTCAACCACACAAACCCACACCCAGCACGCACACGCATGCACCGGCCAGCCTACCAGCCCCCTCAGCTCACCCCTCTGACCCCCAGGACCCACCCCCCCGCGCGGCCCCGCTGCCCAGCACCCTCCACCCTCTGGTCAACCACCGCTCGCACGCGCCCAGGACCCCACCCGCGACCCGTTCTCCACCATCCACGCCCAGACAACCCCGGCCCCACCCCTGGCGCCTGGCCCACCACCCGACCGCCCCACCCCGATGCCCTTCTCCCACCTCGCCAAAGCTTAACCTCCACTGCCCTCGCCCGGCCTCTTGCCCATCGCCCGACCCTCTCTTCCCCTCCGGCCTCCTCTGCCTAGCAGCGTCCGCGCCGCCAGCTCACCGTCTCCCGACCCCGCCGCCCCGCGCCTCCCGACCAGTCTGCCCCGCGCCACGGCCTCGCTCGCCCGTCGCCCCGCATCTCCCCGGCGTCTCCTGCCCGGCCACCTCCGCAGCTTCCGTCGGCGCTCGCCCGTCCGTCGCCGCCGCCGCCTCCGTCGCCCGCGTCGCCCGCCCCGTCGGCGCCAGCGCCCGTCCGCGCCTCCCCTCCCGGCTCCTCGCGCGCCCGAGCCGCCTCGCCTCGTCCGTCGGCGGCGCCCAGCGACCCAGCAGCCGTGAACCTCCTCTTCTGCCCCAGTCACCAGCGTCGCGCCGCCCTCGGCAACCCGTCTCCCGCGGACCTCCGTCGCCCCAGCTTCGCCGCCCGACTCCAGCGTCCCCAGCGGCGCCCAGCCCCTCCGTCCCCCTTTGCCCAGCGCCTCCGCCAGCGCCCGTCGCGCCGAGCGCCCGCCGCCCGGCCCCTCAACTCCGGGCCCGCCGCCGTTCCTCCTCCGCGCGTTGGGCCGCGACGTCGCCGCCAGCGTCGCCCTGCCACGCCGCCCCTCATATTCGCCCGCGCCCCGTAGCGCTCCCTCGGCCTCGCCCGTGTCGCCCTCCTCACGGTGCCTCCCGATTTCGCCGCTGCCGCCGCCCGGAACCCGCGTCCTGCCCGGCGCGTCCATGCTGCCCGTGGCGCGAAGTGTTGCGGCGTGAGGCCCCACAATACTGGTGAATCCAACAAGGGCCTTGCGGTCCCATCCTGCGTTCGCGGACACCACGCCATCGACCGATTCATGCGCCAAGCCCTTCAATAACCATCAAGTCGGTGGGCGCGAGACCCCGAACTTGAGATCATCGCCGCGAACGACAAGGATTCCGGGGCGCCAAGTACACCGTCATGGGATCGACCGATTCGCCGAGCCGTTCCGGGCGATAACGCCAAGATCTACCGATGACCGGACCGGTGACCGCCGAGATCGCCACGGTTCGACATGCACACCACCGGATCGACAAGTACTCCCTGGGGCGCCATGACTATCTACGGACCGAAGACAATTGTCGACAAGTACTCCTCCTCGGATCACGGCCTTTCGAGAACACGACGATGCGCACCCGGCGAGCCAAGTACTTCTTCGGAGCAAGATCTGCCCCGTTCCGAGTGAGAACGATCCCAGCCGAGCGAACCGTCGAACCACGGACCACGAGGACCCGAACCCTGGAACCCCAAGGCTTCGACCCTAATGTGTGACCCTTTTCCTCGATACCCTATTTTCATAAATGATATCAACTTGCATGTTAATTGTCATCTCGCATGCATATCATGTTGGTTTGGGGGCCTTATGCCGATTCACCTAATAATTAAATATGGGGCCCATATGCGGGCAAATCTAGCCTTATATCGGCCTCATTTAAATTTGTGTAGCGGACCCGGTACTACCTTCTGCCATGTAATACAACATTTAATTGCGGGGTTCTAAATAACTTGAACCGTTTAATTAAATGTCGGGACCCCGGTTCCGCCTAATTTGACCTAATTACATCGCACCTTTGCCATGTCATCCATCATGCATGCATCATGCCGATCTTCTGCCGTTGTATTAAATAGTGCATCATGTGTTTCTTCTAGTGTTTTGCTTCTTCGCGGATAAGACCGTTGAGTTGAGGTGAGCTTCGCCCCGATCTTCGGTTGAACCCTTCGACAATGTTTTCAGGCGAGCATCTCCCCCTTTCTACCTATCTTACTTTTATAGTGTTTATTCCCTCCTGTTGATCTATTGCTATCTGTGTTGCGATGCTCTAGTTTTCGTACCCTTTGATATCCCTTGCAGCCCTATATTGCCTTGGACACACCCTATTACCTTTCGTTTGGTAGATAGTTGGACTTGCGCGTCGTAGTTGCTTGCTCAAGTGCTGATGTGTGTCGTCATATGCCACAGTTGCTGATGTATTGCCGCATGTTGCTGTTGGAGATGATCATAGTTTTACTTATCGTTCACTTTAAATTCCTGTTTAACAACTAAAATTGAATAAGCAGAGGCATCGGTGGGTGATAGAAAATATTTGGTTTCGAGCATACTTGTGTCCCGTAAGACCCAGTACTTGATACTGTTCCTTGATTTATCGCTATCCACATCCGGAGGTATATGGGACCCCACGAGCTTGATTGATCTTATTTCTTGGGGCCACAAACTAGTTTGAGGTTTTATTACGATCCTGTGCTTATGCCATGCTACTTTACGTATTTAAATTGTGCGAGGAGCACCTTTGTCTTTATTTAGGAAGCGGAGTGATTCTGCGGTATCGACAAGCCAGCCACACTTTGGGTTCCCGATCGCTTCTGACCATTATGCAAACCTTGAGTCCGTCTGGAGCTTGCTTACTCCGTTCGGGATCTACTCAATGGGTGGCCCCTGAAATATTTACGAATCTGTGATTGTTCGATCGTGAAAGCCTCGTTGGGTTTTGATTTGGTTTTCGAGGTTGATCGGCGTGTGTTGCTATTGGTGCACCCGGCGGGTAAAACTTTAAAGCCGTGTCGCGGATATGGGCGACTTGGAGCCTGATATCTCGATCATAGACAAGCATAACTAAAGTTTTCTGCTATAAATTTGACTTTATAATGACTAGTAATCATCTTCACTATAACGGAATGGCTAAATAATACTGCCCATAATTGCTTGTTTGAGTTGTCGCTTGCGACCATTGTACCTGACTAGTAAGTATGGCAACTACAATGGAATGACTTAATAAAAGTACCAACAACTGCTGGGTTTTGGGTTTATCTCATGCTAATTGTATCTGATTAGTAAGTCTTGCAACTTCTAGCAGAATGGTTAACTAAAATGACTTTGCTTACTTTATCGGGATGATTATCTAAACGACTAATAACGTGCGAACTATAACTATCAGCGAATAAGTAAAAGCGCCAGCGTGTGAGTTCCTCGGTTGACTTCCTCGTTTGGTCTCGAGAAACACGAGATGGGTTTGTTTGGTGCTAGCTTGAGTTGGATCGGTTAGGTCATTCTCATCCCTCTCGATATCACTTGGTTGTATCGAGTCTCTATAGGTTGTGTAGTGCATCTTTGCTTGCCGCTTGATCCACCATACCTATGTGGCGAGGACGCCCGAACTCTAGCCTCGCCGTGTCTTGGCCTCGATCTTGGCGCTCCTCTTTTTCCTTTGCCCTTTAGCCGGCACCCTTTTGTTTAGCGGTTTTGAGATCGGCGCGTTAGCGAGGTTACCCTTCCGGCTTGGCACAGGGAGTTATGGGCGCCATTGGTTATTCTTGGGGCTCTTAGCCCCATTTGCATCTTGTCAAGTGAGCGGGCGCTATATCGTTTTCAAGGTGATTTGGATCTTTGTACATTATATCGTATTCTTGACTCTTGAGTCATTTATTATATATATCATTACGTGGGTCCCATCGAGGATTGTTGTGTAATGTTATTGCCGTTTCCACCCTTGCGAAAGTGCTGGTAGGCACCTTTGAATCGTTTCTATGCGGGTTTGGCGAATTTTGCTCAAACTTGCATAGGTCGGTCTGAGGTGTTCTGATGGTATCGAGCCCGAGGTTGCGATACCCCCACAAGTCGGCTGTAGGATAACCTAGCTAACGCGTAGAGTGTCAAAACTATTTTGCAAAATCGGTTGGATAGTCACGATTAGGTCTGATTTTTATTCCTTACCCTTTGCTATTCCTCCACTTACCTCTCGTGTTTTGAACTGCTCTCTTATCTTTCTTGAGTCGAGAATTCGTGGTGGGGTTTTCCGTCGTGCCTTGAGTTTCGCTTCCTCCTCATTAACGGTGTTCTACCATCCGGTGTTCAATTACTGATGAATCCGTCTGCGGTGTTATCATTCTTTGTTCCTTGTTTGTGCTTTCCGGTGTTTTTAGCGGCGACATCATCTCGCGGATCCGATCACGGCGCATCACTCTTATTCTAACCTCGGTTGCCGAGATCTTGATCTGAATTCGAGAATGGTTGCCTCTTTTCTCGATGAGTGCGAGTAATAGTTTGGGTGCGTGATGGATTGGCATGCCGACTACCCTATTCGCTTTTGTACATTGAAGTGGATGAGAATGCATCGGTTCCCTTTTTCCATCGAAGTTAGGGGTGGCTTTATTTGTTGATACCTACGCCTTGACCTGTTGTTTCAGTGTTCTCTCGGCGATCACGGGACGACCTATTGTTAGTGGTGTCGCGAGGATCTACGAAGCGAAAGCATGAATCGCCCGACCTTCTTTCCGGTACCATGAGGCGGATCTCAAGGCGAGATCCTTTGTTAGTGGTGTCGGTGTGGCATCCCGCAAAACCACTACTAGAAAATCGCGTTAATTTGTGCATTGCATCGTCGGCATCATGTGTTGTTTGTCCAAAACTATTTACATAAAGCCGTTTTGTTTCTAACGCCCACCTCTATTCAATGTCAAACACCGGGTCTCGAATATTTTGTTTTGTTGCTATCGGGTTGCAAAGCGGTCCAATTAAATTAAATAAAATATTAAGTTAATTTAGCGGGGCGATCGAGCAGACCGTTCGACCGACGACCACCCAGTTTTAAAGCGGTCCACAACCAATTCCTAAAAGCTACCCACTATTCTACCCAACCTACCCTCCACATCACCACAGCCACTCACTGCCACCTCACCTTCTCTCTCCCCCAGCCAACCCCAGCCCCGTCGCTCCTCTCTCCACCTCTCTCTCTCCACCCACACCCCACACCCTTTGCATGCAGCGGCCTACCCAGCCCCTCGGCTCACCCCTCGGCCCCAGGACCCTTGGCCCGGCCGCACCCTCACCCTCCACCCTCAACCACGCTCGCCTGGCATGAGACCCCACGCGACCCGTTCTCCACCACCATCCACGCCAGACAACGGCCCCACCCTGGCCCAGCGCCACCCGACCGCCCCACCCGATGCCCTTCTCCCACTGCGCGGCAACCTCCCCTTGGCGGCTTTCGCCCCGTCGCCCGGCCCTCTCTTCCCGCCTCCGGCCTCCTCTCCCGCCGCGTCCGCCCGCCGCGCTCACCGTCTCCCGACCCGCCGCCCGCGCCAGCGCCCTCGCCAGCGCGCCTCCCGACCAGTCTGCCCGCCAGCCGCCCTCGCTCATCGTCGCCCGCACCTCGCTCCCCGGCGTCTCCCCGGCCACCTCCAGCTTCGCCCGGCGCTCGTCGTCCGTCAACCGCCGCCGCCTTCCTCCGTCGTTCGCGCGTCGCCCGCCCGTCGGCCGGCAGAGCCGCGCCAGCGCCCGTCCCGCGCCTCCTCCCGAGCTCCTCAGCGCGCCCGAAGCCGCCTCGCCTCTGCGTCATGCCGGCGGCGCCCGACCCCGACCCGCGCCCGGTGAACCTCACCTCCTCTTCCGCCCCGGTCACGCAGACGTCGCGCCCGCCCTCGGCAACAACCCGTCTCCCGCGGACCTCCGTCGCCCCGCTCGCCGCCCGACTCGGCGTCCCTAGCCCGCGCGGCCAGCCCCTCGTCGCTTGCCCGCTCCGCGTGCTCGGCCAGCGCCCGCGCCGCCCGCCGCCCGCGACCCTCAGCTCCGCAGGCCCGCCGCCGTTCCTCCTCGCGCAGCGTTGGGCGGCGCGTCGCGCCAGCGTCGCCTGCCACGCCGCCCCTCTCATGTTCGCCCGCGCCCCGCCCGACCAGCGCTCCTCCCTCGGCCTCGCGCCCGGCCTCCTCACCGTGCCTCCCAGGCTGCGCCGTTTGCCTTCGCCCCGGAACCCGTCCTGCCGGCCCGCGTCCATGCCTGCCGTGGCGCTAAGTGTTGCGTGAGGCCCCTGTACTGGTGAATCAACAAGGGCCTTGCGGTCCCATCCTCGCCGTTCGCGGACACCACGCCATCGACCGGGGATTCGTGCCTTAAGCCCTTCAATAACCATCAAGTGATGGGCGCGAGACCCCGAACTTGAGATCGCCGCATGAGGCGAGCAAAGTTTACGAGGGGCGCCAAATGCGTGCCCGTCATGGATAAACCGATTCGCGAAACCGTTCCGGGCGATAACCGCCAAATCTACCGATGACGAGGGACCCGATGACGCGAGATCACCACCGACACGCCGCGCCACAGCGGATCGACAAGTACTCCCTCGGGGGCGCCATGGCTGTCTACGGACCGAAGACAATTGTCGCGACAAGTACTCCTCCTCGGATCGACGCTTTCGAGAACCAGATGATGCACCGGCGCGCCAAGTACTTCTTCGGGCGCAGATCTGCCCGTTCAAAGTGGTGAAGAGAAACGATCGAGCCGAACCGTCGAACCACGGACCACGAGACCGACCGAACCCTGGAACCCCAAGAGCTTGACCCCTAATGTGTGACCCTTTTCCTCGATACCCTATTTTCATAAATGATATCAACTTGTTGCATACTTAATTGTCATCTCGCATGCATATCATGTTGGTTTGGGGGCCTTATGCCGATTCACCTAATAATTAAATATGGGGCCCATATGCGGGCAAATCTAGCCTTATATCGGCCTCATTTAAATTTGTGTAGCGGACCGGTACTACATGCCATGTAATACAACATTTAATTGCGGGTTCTAAATAGCAGAACGTTTAATTAAATGTCGGGACCCGATTCCGCTAATTTGACCTAATATCGCGCACCTTTGCCATGTCATCCATCATGCATGCATCATGCCGATCTTCTGCCGTTGTATTAAATAGTGCATCATGTGTTTCTTCTAGTGTTTTGCTTCTTCGCGGATAAGACCGTTGAGTTGAGGTGAGCTTCGCCCCGATCTTCGGTTGAACCCTTCGACAATGTTTTCAGGCGAGCATCTCCCCCTTTCTACCTATCTTACTTTTATAGTGTTTATTCCCTCTGTTGATCTATTGCTATACGTGTTGCGATGCTCTAGTTTCGTGCCCTTTGATATCCCTTGCAGCCCTATATTGCCTTGGACACACCCTATTACCTTCGTTTGGTAGATAGTTGGACTTGCGCGTCGTAGTTGCTTGCTCAAGTGCTGATGTGTGTCGTCATATGCCACAGTTGCTGATGTATTGCCGCATGTTGCTGTTGGAGATGATCATAGTTTTACTTATCGTTCACTTTAAATTCCTGTTTAACAACTAAAATTGAATAAGCGAGAGGCATCGGTGGGTGATAGAAAATATTTGGTTCGAGCATCCACTTGTGTCGTAAGACCCAGTACTTGATACTTGTTCCTTGATTTATCGCGCTATCCACATCAGGAGGTATATGGGACCCCACAGGCGAGCTTGATTGGTCTTATTTCTTGGGTCCACAAACTAGTTTGAGGTTTTATTTACGATCACATGCTTATGCCATGCTACTACGTATTTAAATTGTGCGAGGCAGCTTTATCTTTATTTAGGTAAGCGGGTGATTCTGCGGTATCGACAAGCCCAGCCACACTTCGGGTTCCCGATCGCTTACGACCATTATCGCAAACAGAGTCCATCTCGGAGCTTGCTTACTCCGTTGCGGGATCTACTCAATGGGGTGGCCCCTGAAATATTCTGAATCATGTGATTGTTCGATCGTGAAAGCCTCGTTGGGTTTTGATTTGGTTTTAGAGGTTGATCGGCGTGTGTTGCTATTGGTGCACCCGGCGGGTAAAACTTTCTGAAAGCCGTGTCGCGGATATGGGCGACTTGGAGCAGTATCTCGATCATAGACAAGCATAACTAAAGTTCTTTGCTATAAATTTGACTTTATAATGACTAATGTCGGCTTCACTATACTGGAATGGCTAAATAATACGCCCACAATTGCTTGTTTGAGTTGTCGCTTGCGACCATTGTACTGACTAGTAAGTATGGCAACTACAATGGAATGGCTTAATAAAAGTACCAACAAGCTGCTTTGGGTTTGGGTTTATCTCATGCTAATTGTATCGATTAGTAAGTCTTTGCAACTTCTAGCGGAATGGTTAACTAAAATGACCCTTGCTTACTTTATCGGGATGATTATCTAAACTGACTAGTAACGTGCAACTATCTCTGAATAAGTAAAGCGCCAGCGTGTGAGTTCCTCGGTTGACTTCCTCGTTTGGTCTCGAGAAACACGAGATGGGTTTGTTTGGTGCTAGCTTGAGTTGGATCCGGTTAGGTCATTCTCATCCCTCTCGATATCACATGATTGTATCGAGTCTCTATAGGTTGTGTAGTGCATCTTTGCCTTCTTAACCCGGTCCACCATACCTATGTGGCGAGGACCTTGAACTCTAGCCTCGCGTGTCTTGGCCTCGATCTTGGCAGCTCCTCTTTTTCCTTTGCCCTTTCGGCAGCACCTTTTGTTTAGCGAGGTTTTGAGATCGGCGCGTTAGCAGGGTTACCCTTAAACGCTTGGCACAGGGGGTTATGGGCGCCATTGGTTATTCTTGGGGCTCTTAGCCCCATTTGCATCTTGTCCGTGAGCGGACGCTCTATCGTTCAAGGTGATTTGGATCTTTGTACATTATATTTGTATTCTTGACTCTTGAGTGTTGTTATATATATCCATTACATGGGTCCCATCGAGGACTGTTGTGTAATATTATTGCGCCGTTTTCCACCCGAAAGTGCTGGTGAGCACCTTTGAATCGTTTCTATGCGGGTTTGGCGAATTTTGCTCAAACTTGCAGTCGATCTGTGTGTTACATGATGTGGGCCGGCTGGCTCAGCGGAGAGCAGGACACTTGGCGGGAAAGCGCGTGTTGCAGCCGCCCGAGCTTAGGCGGGGCGACTTCGCGGGCGTGGGGTGAGACAAGCTGGCTGTGGCGAGATGGCTGCGAGAGGCTGGCGACTGCGAGAAAGCCGCCTCTTTCACGCTGGCGGCGCGAAGCAGAGGTGGCGTCGTTGCTGCGTCCGATGCAGGCTTCGCACCAGCGGAGGCGGCGAGCTTCGTCCGGCGGCGAAGATAGTGGAAGCGAGCGGCGGAAGGAGCCCGGCAATAAATCGCGCCACCGGAAGCGAAGCGCGAAGGAGACCGGCGGCGGAGATGAAGCGGCGGGGTCAACGTCGAGGCGCCTTGGCGTCACCGGAGGAAGGAAGCGGGCGGCGGTGGCGGGCTCGGAGAGGGCGCGGAGAGGTGAAAGAAGCGGCGGTAGCTTCTGGGGTGGCCTCCAGAGCAGGGCGGGGCGAACCGCAGACGAAGCGATGGAAACGGCAGGTGAGGCGGCGGGCAGCGTGGCGGCGAGGATATGGCGGCAGCGGCCGGAGAGGAGAGAAGGTAGCGGCGGCGGCAGGCGAGAGGGCCGGCCAAGCTTGGTGGCGGCAGCTGGAGGAGGAGGGAGGAGGAAGAGCCGGCAAGGGGCGGGGAGGCCGGCGCGGCGGGAGGTTGGGTCGGCGGGAGGCGAGAGAGGAGAGGTGGGGAGGAGGAAAGGCAGCGTGGGGAGGCTGGTGGGGGCGGGTCCTGAGGTGGGGCAGGTGGTGGCAGCAGAGTCGTTGCGTCGTGTGTGTGGCGTGTGTGGGAGGTGGCGGGGGCCAGGTGGAGTGGGAGAGAGGAGAGAGGCGGTGGCGGATGGTGATTGGGTGAGGAGGGAGATGGTGGCGAGGGCTATTGGTTGGGGTGGTGGAGGGGTGTGTGGGTTGTCTGGTAGCTTTAGGATTTGGTTGGACCGATTATATTTGGGTGGTGGTTGGTCGATTCGGCGTTAATTACCAGCTAAAAATAATAAAATAATTTATTTAATTTTAAATGCACGTTTGCAAACCGATGGCAGACAAACAAAATATCCGTGACCGGGTTGCGTGTTGAACAAGCAGGCGTTTGGAAAAGCAAACTAGGTTTTTCGAAAATAGTTTTGTCTTAAGCAAATGCAGATGATGAAGATGCTCAAATGCAATGTGGCATGATGACATGAGCATCGCGGTCATGATGATGCAATGCACAAAAACAACGCGATTTTCTAGTAGTGGTTTTGCGGGATGCCACAATTCGACACCACTAACAATGGATCTACGCCCTCGAGATCCGCCTCATCAATCTTAGGAAGAAGGTCGGTGATCTGCGTCTTCTGCAACCGTGTAGATCCTTGCGACACCACTAACAAGAGGTCATTGTCGTGATCGTCGAGAGGACACTCGGAACAAAGGTGAAAGTAGAGGTATCACAAATAAAGCCACCCTAACGTGGGCGGGTAAATTGCTTTGAATCACTTGATTCGATGTACAAAGCGAATGATAAAAGTAGTGGGATGGTAGCTACTCCATCCGCCTCAAACCATTACTACGCACGAATAGTGATTATGCAACCAACTCTCGGAATCAGGTGAAGATCTCGACAAGCGAGGTTGGAAACAAAGGAGTGATCGGACTACTGCACGGATGCATAGATGATGTCGTCACGCCGAAACATGGGAAACGAAGGCTTTTGAAACACGGATACAACAGAAATCGTATGAAAGACACAATGATTAGGTTTTACGATGGTTCCATTGGCACCAGACAACACACGCTCAGGGTATACTCCAACTTCACCAATGCTCGTCCTTCTCATATGTTTTTTCAACGACACGGATATCCGCAAGGAACACATATGGATCAAGGCTCAAGAACAAAGATTGGATAAAGGGTTTAACAGACAAGTTGCGGTTGATGATCGTAGCACCTCCATTACAAAGGGAAAGCGAAACCACGAAGATGCTGGCGGAAACCCAACCACGAGAAATCACGGACTCGAAGAGAGAGAGAGAGGCGGATTCAAAACACGTGAAGGTAAGAGGAGAACAGCGTGAGGGTAAGAGTAAACCGGACTTAGTCGAGAACTATCCAACGATTTTTCAAAATAGTTTTGACACTCTACCGGCCGTTAGCTGGGTTATCCTCAGGCTGGACTTGTAATATCGCATAGCTGCGAGCTCGATACCACTGTAACACCCTCGAGAATCGGTCCTATGCAAGTGTTAGCGAGGCTGGAAACCGAAACCATATAAAGCGATTCAAAGGTGCCACCGAGCACTTTTCGTGCGAATGGAAAGCAGTAATAACATTACCTGGCAGTCTCGATGGGACCCGCAGAGCAGAGAATATATATACCGACTCGCATTCAGAGTCAAGAATACAGGAATATAATATACAAAGATCCGTCACCTTGAAAAGCGATAGGCGTCCGAGCTACGGACAAAGATGCAAATGGGGCTAAGAGCCGAAGAATAACCAATGGCGTCCATAACCTTTTTGCCCGAGGCCAAGCGGAAGGGTAACCACCGCTAACGTCGATCCCAAAACACCTTTAACAAAAGGGGTGCAGACAAGCAGCAAAGGAAAAGAGGCGTCGATCTTTGAGGCGATGCAGCGAGAGCTGGAATTGGCGGTCCTCGCCTACATAGGTATGGTGGTGAGCGGCGGCATGCACTAAACAACCTCCGGAGACTACGATACAGGCCCGGTTGGCGGTTATCGAGAGAGGGTAAGAAAGACCTGTCCGGATCAGCACGATACTATCATCAAACAAACCCATCTGGCGTTTCCCCCTCGAGACAAACGAAGTCAACCAAGAACTCACAGATTGGCGGTTTAGTTATTAGATTATCGTTGCAGCAATTACTAAGTCGGGTTTGAATAATCATCACGATAAAGTAGCGATAAGGCGCACTTTTAGATTAACCGATGCGTGACATGATAGTTACGCGATTACTAAATCGAATCCCAGATGGCATGAGATAAACCCCAAAACCTTGGCCGGTTATGCGGTACTTTTATTAGCCATTCACGTTGTAACCAGGTTGCAATACTTACTAATCTGGTACCAATATGGTGCATAATGACGACGCTCCAAACCTATGTAAAAGCAATTTGTGGGCAGATTATTATTTAGCCATTCCATTGTGAGTAGAAGCTGATTACTAGTCATTATAAAGTCAAATTTATAGCAATAAACTTTAGTTATAAGCTTGTCTATGAATTCGAGATCACATTTGCTCAAGTGCGTCCATAACGCGGACACACCCGCTTCGAGAAAGTTTACCCGGTAGGGGTGCACCAATAGCAACCTACCTTTCGATCAACCTCGGAAAACCAAATCAAAACCAGCAGAGGCTTTCCGCGACAAAAGCAATCACAGATTCGAGAAATATTTCAGGGGCCACCCTTAAAGTAAAGTAGAAACACTTAGCGAAAGACTCACGAGAGCGGACTCAAGGTTGTGAGAGACGGTTTGTGAGCAACGGCCAGGAACCCGAAGGTGTAGGCTGGGCTTTATCGACACAGCGGAATCGTGCCACCCGATCCTAACGCTTGATCTGATGTGCTCCTCGCTAAGCAAGCGTAAATCTGAAGTAGCATGTCATAAGTACAAGATAGTAAATAAAACCTCAAACTAGTTTGTGGCCCCAGAAATAAAATGAATCAAGCTCACTGCAGCTCGGTCCCATATACCTCCCGGATGTGGATAGCGCGATAAATCAAAGAGCAGTGTAGCAAGTGCACTCGGGGTCCCTACTGTAAGGGACACAAGTGGGGTTTAGGAAAACCAAATATTTTCTATCACCCACAGATGCCTCTGCTTACTTCCAATTTTAGTTGTTAAATAGGAATTAAAGTGAGCGATAAAGTAAAACTATGATCAATCGACTCCAACAACAACATGCTGACAATACGCTCAACAAGCTGTAGCTTTGGGCGACCATAGCACTTGACGCGAGCAAGCGACTGACGTGCGGTACAAGTCAACTATCTACCAAACAACAGGTAATAGGATGTGTCCAAGGAGGAGCCATGTATAAGGCTGCACCAAGGGATATCCGCAGTGCGGAAACTAAAAGCATACATATACGGATACCAATATAGATCAACAGGAGGAATAAATACTATAAAGAAGTAAGATAGGTAGAAAGGGGAGATGCTCACTTTGAAAAGCATTAGCCGAAGGTTCAGCGGAAGATCGGAATGACTCATCAAACTCAACTGACCTTGTCATGAAGAAGCAAAACACTAGGATAAACATAGGATGCACTATTTAATACAACGGCGGAAGATCGGCATGATGCATGTATGATGTATGACATAGCCGCACGGTGCGATCTGCCCAACTAGGTCATATTAATGGTCGGAACGGGGTCCCGACATTTTAATTAGGTGGAGTTCATGTTTCGCTGTTTAGCTACCCGCAATTTAATGTTGCATGTAGCAAGACAAAAGTATGGCACGGTTCATGCTCACAAGTTTAAATGAGACCAATATGAGACTAGATTTTGCCGCATATGGGCCTCATATTTAATTATTAGGTGAATCGGCATAAGGCCCCAAACCACAGGCAATATGCATAAGCATGAACAATTAATATGCAACAAGTTGTATTGTATTATAAAATAGGGTTTTCGGGGAGAGGGGTTCACACATTAGGGTTGGTGATCTTGGGGTTCCGGTGTTGAGAGTCGATCTCGGGGTCGGGGTTACGGCCGGGGATTCGGTTTCGGCAAGGGATTCGTTCTCAGATAGCGAAGGTAGATCTTAGGCGCATCAAGTGGTCTTCAGATGTATAGCGTGGTCATAAGCGTTCGAGGATGAAGCACTTGTCGCATCCGGGGAGGCGGGACTTGGTTTTGGTGTCAGCGCGCATCGGATGCTTAGAATTGGTGATGTCGTTCTTCGTCCTCGCGGGGAGGATCTTGCCGGTCCATTGGGTCCGGGTCGATCTTGGCATCCGGGTGAAGTGCCCCATGCATGCCGCCGGAGTCTCGGTGTCCTCCAGCGCCGCCGATTAAAGTGAAAAGTGCTCGGTTGATCAAGTGTGCGTGTGTGGTTCTTGTCGAGGGTTCTCGGCCCGGTAGCAGGATCGAGCTTACTGAATTCGGGAGGAAGAGCTACAACTTTGGGTTCGATGTTTCCGCTCGAGAGCGGTCTTAGTGATACAGTGGGCGATCTTGACATCGATGGAGGACTTGAGTGCGAGCGGGTACCGAGTCTCCAGATATGTATGCATAGTTAGCCAGTCTTGTGGTTCCATCTTGGTTTGCCCGTGTCGGACTTAGCATCACGAGGCGAACTTGAGTATACCTGGTCACAACCCGGAAGCGGAGGTCTCGGCAAAACACATACTTTGGTGAAGAATCTTGAGTTTTAGGTGTCCTTGTGAGAATCACCCGGTGCCCGTCTGATGCGGACAAAGGCAACGGCTTGCATCGGGTTCCGGCCGCGCTGCTGTACAAGTGACCACACTAGCGGCGAGCGGGGAAACCGGGGACGGCTTTGAGGTGATGATGTGGAGGCCGAGCTGG